>CAIGQV010018552.1:244428-256966 GCA_903798115.1 Danio jaintianensis | reverse complement strand
CACCTGGGGGCTGTACAAAAGTCGTTTAGAAAAGCGGGGATTAAAGTCAAAAACCTGACTTCAATGAGCCGAACTAAACGTCTACGCTTAAATTGGTTCCATAACAGCAAGTTGAAGATCACTTGATCTAACTAATCTGAGTTCAGTTTAAATAATCTAGATAACTGCTTGTGCACGTTACTGTCGTGAAACTGTGAAGGTCGAGCATAGATGCATAGATTATGTTGTGTGCTGCCATGGCAACTGCGAGAACTGAAAGAGCTCTGAAATGAGACACAGCTATGTTCACAGCGAGTGAGCCACGTTGGTTTTTAGAGTTCAAACATATAATAATTTAAACATAATAATCAAAAACTACAGTATGGCTTGCAACAAAGCAAGAGAGAAGGCTGACAGGAAATTGCAGAATTTAAAATATAGGCCATTATTTACATTGAAACTGTTCTTGTGGAAAAGTTTTAATGCATTGCAGGCTCACTGTAACATTCAAAATGTGCTTAATGTCAGCACATTAAGTTTAAAATAATGGCTACAAAGAGCCACGCACAAGCGGCGGGATTTTTAATTTGCTCCCGAAACCACTGCAAATTGCTGCTTTCCCTTTGACGTGTGTTTCCTGCGTCCTGTGGGAAAATATCTTTTATATTGAACTGAGGCTACTGCTCGGCCCGGATCCATCTCCCGATTATTCCAGGGTTTGATGCTTTAAAGTTATTCTTTAAGAAATGTAGCCTACTTCTTTATATCAGTCAGTGCGTTCTTAATATTATTTTCATTATTAAATTTTTGTCATATATATATATATATATATATATATATATATATATATATATATATATATAATTTATTTATTTATTTTATTTTTTGCTAAGTACACCCATCACAGATCTCTCTTTTAAATGAATATTTTCTAGAGGATGCTTTACAATAATATCTTTGTGCATATACATAAGATTATTCAGTACCAAAGCAAAATTTTGAACTAATCTAACAAAAAATAAACTGAAGATCACAGTCCAAAAATTTATACACCCAAATTAATATGTTGGGGGAAAATATTAAATAAAATTTTAATAAACAGGAAAAAACTCATTTCAATGTTGATTTCTCAATGACAACAGTTGTCCCAGGGTTAATCGCAGAATTTTTGCAGCAAAATAAAACATCAGGCTTATTTTGATAATTACTAATAAAGTGAGAAAAATATTTCCTCTTAGCCTCCTACATAGAAACCTGATAAGTGGAGAGAGATTCCTTACAGTTCTTATATTTTTGTATATCAATCTCTAATGTAAAATTGTTTAAAAAGATCAATAGAAAAGCCATCAAATCTACAAGAAAACAGGGAAACAATAGATAAAATGCTTATTTCATGGGTAAAAGTGATCTCAAAAGTGACCGCTTTAGGGTCTGAAAATGCCACATCATCTAATGCAACATTGCAGACTGATAGACCGTACAGAACACAACCGTGTGCCCATGGTTGTGAGTGGGCCCTTGCACATGCTGTGTCAGATTAAAAGAGTCTTAAAGATTCAAGAAATCCTTTGCTACTTTATTGTTTGGGCAGCAAACATGAATATTAAAATCACCCAAAATTAAAATATTATCATATCTGGGTAAAAGACTTTTAATTAAGTCTTTAGCAGACCTGGGAGGTCGATAGATTAAAGCACACAGGACAGATCGGAAACATTTGCAGCTAAAAGCTGGAGAAAGTAACAGCATGCAAAGGCTGGCAATCAAACAAATTTTCTGACGAATATCTGACATATGCAACTAGTTTTAAAGTAACCAACAACTATTATGAGTCATTTGAAAATTGTATATTAATTAGTTACTTGTTGTTTGATAACAAATTGCTTATTATACTTCCTACTATACTTACTGCCACTTTGTCAAGAACAATTAATGGCCAGCTGGGATGGCTTTCTGTGTGGAGTTTGCATGATCTCCTTTTGTCCGCATGGGTTTACTCTGGGTACTTCCTGCCACAGTCCAAAGACATGCAGTTTAGGTCAATTGAAAATACTAAATTGTCCATCCCCTGACTTGTGTGTAAAAATGTCTTGCATGGTTATCTTCTTTTAGCCATGAATATAGTCATAGATGCTTGAATGGCATTGAGATAGATAGATAGATAGATAGATAGATAGATAGATATATAGATAGATAGATAGATAGATAGATAGATAGCTAGATAGATAGATAGATAGATAGATAAATAAATCAGTGGATTGGTAACAATAAATAATCCAGCCATAAATAAAAATAATATATTCTTTTTCAGGCAGTCATTCTTTTGATGTATGCAAAATCATGAACCTAGATGTCTATATATACCTCATTTTTTCATTTTTAATTATTATGGTTGCTTAAGAAATAACTACATAAATACTTATACTACATAAACTTCTTCTTCTTCTTCTGAGACTAATTTCTATATCCATCTCCTCCTAGACCATTCATACTACAACCACCAAACTTACTCCAGACCTCCAAACTGGTCTGACTCTGGTTGCTATATCTTTTCCAACTGATCCGACTTACGGTTTTCCGAAAACTGACCCAGAAAATTCAGAAAAGTCCCATTGACTTAACATTGGACCAAACTTTGTGACCTCATAACTTTGCGCCAGACTGTCATACAGAGTTAAGGTTGGGCTCATTTAACTCAAACTACCAATCTGCCAACCGCTGATGACCTACTAGCCACACCCCATAGATATTTACATTAGATGCCGCCAATGTTATTGGTGTCTATTGGAAGGAATGCGTCAATAGAGCCGCCGTTTTAGTACAGGGTAGCGCTCCTTTGAAATGAATGTGGGACCAAGGTGCAGTGGAGGACTGGCCATCCGGAGCCATAGATGTATACACATATATATATATACATATATCTATGAGTGGGAGTTTTCCCGATGGTCAGTATGCAAATTTTTTTAAATTATGAAAATTATAATTTTACATCACTTTTCTACATCGATGGATAAGTGACAGCATGGGCATTGATGACAAAGAGCATGTGTTTGTGTGCATGGAAATGTATTATCCTCCCACCCTGTTAAATTTGATCTAATCCATGTCCTGAAATACACCCCCTTGCCTGCTTTTTTTACTTCTCATTCTAACAGAGGGAGCGATTAGTTTGTGAATGAATCTCCATTATGAACGACTCATTCTCTTAGCCGACAATAATACAAGTTTCTAGCACCGCAGCATCTTGTTATCATATTTCATTTGCATTGTTTGCTGATTTTATTTAACCAAACTAGCATAAGCCTAGTATTTAATGCGAGTTGGTGCTATTTTCCTTATGATCAGTGCAGTAAGTGAGTCACTGTATTATTATCAATACTTGTTTAGCACAAAAGTTTGTAACATATATTACACCCATACACAGCGCTAAAGTCCAGCATCCTCAGATTGGCTTTAGTCTTGATGGTTGAATGACATTTGTCCTGGCAGCACTGTACAAATGTGGCGGCACTATTGATGCATGCTCAGGGTCCGTATGCGATATTTAGTGTATATATCTATGGCCACACCCTAGCAACCACTTACAGCACCCTAGCAACTGTCCTAAAGACTTCTATTGTAAAAAAACTGCCATTGACTTTACATTGGACATACTAACAACATACCAATCCATACCAACAATATACGAATCCATACTAAAAACATACTAACGACATACTAATCCATACTAGAAACATACTAATCCATACTAGAAACATACTAACAAACATATTAATAACATACTAGTCATACTAGAAACATGGTAGCAACATGCTAATTCATACTAAACTCATGCTAACAACATGCTAGTTTAAACAAAAACCTGCTAGCAACATGCTAATTCATACTAGAACCATGCTAATTTATGTAAGCAACTGCCTAGTAACCACTCAGAACACCTTAGCAACCACCTAGTAACACCTTAGCAACTGCCTAGTAACCACTCAGGACACCTTAACAACCGCCTAGCAACACCTAAGCAATCACTTAGAACAGCCTATCAACACCTTAGCAACCACCTAGCAACCACTTAGAACACCCTAGCAACCACTTAGCAATACCTTAGCAACCACCTAGCAACCACTCAGAAAACCCTAGCAACCACCTAGCAACACCATAACAACCACCTAGCAACCACTCAGAACACCCTAGCAACCACCTAGCAACACCTTAGCATTTCTATTCCATAAATCCAGCAGAACATAAACAGCATGTGAGAGAAGTCTTGTCCCGTCTCCGTAAGCATAATCTGTTTTTGAAAGCCGAGAAATGTGAATTTCATAATGGAACTATCCACTTCCTTAGATTTGTAATTTCAGCAGCCGGGGTCAAGCTGAACGAAGGGAAGGTGGAAGCCATCTCTTCTTGGCCACAGCCTAACACCATCAAGGAACTCCAGTGTTTCCTCAGGTTTGCCAACTTCTATCGGAAATTATAGATATATACATATATATATACATTCGGAAGTATAGTATCATCGCTAACCCAAGGCACTTGTTTGTACAGAAGGTGTGACTTCCTTCCACACCCTCAAGAAGGCATTTACCCAGGCCCCTCTCCTGGTCCACCCTGATCCCAAACTCCCATTTGTTGTAGAGGTGGACGCATCCATCACCGGAGTGGGGGCCATTCTCTCCCAGCGGCAGGGAGTACCATCACAATTACATCCATGTGCCTTCTTTTCCCATAAGTTCAGTCCGGCGGAATCCAACTATGATGTCGGTAACCGTGAGCTCCTAGCTATCAAGCTGGCACTCAAATAGTGGGGGCATTGGTTGGAGGGGTCTCAACATCCATTCACGGTGTTCACTGATCATAATAATCTTCAGTATCTATGTGAAGTTAGGTGAAATCCACGACAAGCGATGTGGTCATTAAGCTTCACAAGATTTAACTTTAACATCTCATATCTCCTTGGTTGTAAGAACACCAAAGCAGATGGCCTTTCCAGGTTACATGGTCCTGAAGAAACCTCAAACGAACCCAAGCCCATCATCCTACTAAGTCCGATTGTGAGTCTCATCAAGTGAGAGACCCCTCCAACTTCAGAGGATGATTGGCAAGCAATTCCACCTGGCTGGTCGTCAGTTCATCTCTTTATCTCAACGTCTGTCCCGTATTGACTCCGCACACTCCTTTTTGGGCATTGGCCACCATGGGGTCAACGAGACCTGCTCGCTTCTGAGAGACCGTTTCTGGTGGCCGGGAATGGCCCAGGACGTGAGAAGGTTCGTGTAGGGGTGCAAGGAGTGTGCTATCTCAAAGTCTCCCAAAAACTTACCAAAAGGAAAGCGTGTGCCCCTGCCAGTCTCGAATCGCCCCTGGTCACATCTAGGAGTCAATTATATGACTGATCTGCCTGCTTCTGAGGGTAATACCTGTGTTCTAGTCATTATTGATAGATTTTCCAAGTTTTGTAAATTGATTCCCCTGCCTGGGTGACCGCAGAGCTCTTGTTTAATCATGCGATTCGTTACTTTGGACTACCTGAAGATATCGTTTCAGATCGTGGTCCTCAGTTCATTTCCAGAGTCTGGAAGGCCTTCTTCGGACTTCTGGGTGTGATCATCAGTCTGTCCTTCCGGCTACCATCCTCAAACAGACAGACTGAATGTAAGATCCAGGAGGTGGGGCAATTCTTACGAACCTTCTGCCACGGTCACCAGAATTCTTGGCTGGTTTCTAGGCTGGGCTAAGTATGCGCAAAACTCCCTGCGCCATCCTGCCACTGGACTCATGCCCTTCCAGTGCATACTCGGCTTCCAGCCTCCACTGTTTCCATGGTCAGGGGAACCATCTGACGTCCTGGCCGTGGATTACTGGTTCCAAGCGAGCGGGGAGGTCCACGAATACTCCACGAATTTCACAGTTCTCATCCCGAATGTCCGGCTCCAAGAGGCCATGGAAGACCCCCACGCCGTAGTAGGAGAGGGCGGCCAGGAGTCCGCCCTGGAGGGGGAGTAATGTCACAGCCTGGCCAAGTTCTCCCCACTCACATGGTGGATCCCCGTCACCCGAATACTAATCACCAAGCACACCTGCACGTCATCCCCGCTCATCACATCCACCTATAAATACCTGCATGCTCCCTCACGCAGTGTCCGGCCTTGTCACATAGAGAAGGACAAAACAAACGATCAGTCAATTCCAGTTTCTCAGAGTTATACTAACTTGTCTGCTTCTTGTGTACCCATAGTATCTTCATGTCTCTTCCTAGTGTGAATCCCGATCCTGTTTGTCTTCATCTTCCTCATCAGTCGCCAGTTCACTCCATCACGGTTCCACTGCTCACATCCTGCATGATAAAGACTGTTTGACATATCTCCTGTTTACAACATATTGGCAATAAACTGATTACTTAATCACTCAGTTCTAGTCTCAGTCCTCCTTCTGTGACAATTCTACATTGCAGGGCCTGTAAAATTGCCATAATCTCTGTTGTAAAAACTAAAATATGATTAATCAACCTCTTAGCAATCTTATATTTTAAGAGGAGGATATATACTGCTGCAGTATAACCCAATTCAGGGTTATTCATCATCTTAAAATTTGTTTCATATATTGTGTCATGGGTGTCATGGTGGCGCAGTGGGTAGCACGAAAAATGCTATTTCCACTTTGACAAACATTATCTGCTCTTCCATGTCTTCAGCACCAGTCCCAGTATGTGGTAGACCATTAGGTACAACATATTTTGGCTCTCCTTTACTTATCCGCTCTAAGATGAGCAGGCTACTGCAGACTTTCTCATAACGTGACAGCTGTTCACACATCTACTTTTTTGTCAGGCTTCAGGGCTAATGTGTTCTGCCACACTAGATTGCTCTCCCCATAGCTTGGCAGCTGAAACCTACGAGCAGTCACAACATGCTCTGTTCTGCTTGGATGAACTTATACGTTTTATGAAAACAGAAAGTATATAAGGACATATTTCCCATTTTAACCAATATTCTCCTTTCATATGTCTTTATCAGTGACATTACTGTAACTACAGTATAGCTCAAAATATTGTTCTAAACAAGCCTTAACCCTAGTGCTCACTAGTACAGAGTAAAAACATTTCTGTGCCTACTGTTCTGTGTAATTATTCTTTTGCACCTGTAGCTCTGACAAATGACTCTCTCTTTCTCTGCTTGGCGTCATTCTCACTAGAACATTAGTTTCATAAACCAAATATCACAATAAACTCCTGGAGACTCATCGTCACATCATCATCATCATCACGGAACGCATGTTTATGCTGTCTGGGAAAAGATGAATTTTTTTTTTATTCGCGTGCGGTATCAAACTCCATTTAACAACTCTCTCCTATCAGTCCTTACTTCATATTCGCATGATCACATCCAGTAGCTCAGAGTGGGTCACGGGGGCATAAATGAAATCTTGCTAAATGAAAGTGAAACTGATTTATTAAATAAAAAATTAAATACAAAATATTACATATATTTTTAAGTTCAGTGTGTAAAAAGAAGTTTGATTTCTCATGTGAAATTGTACAGGGGAGAAGCCAGTCAGTAGAGTTTATAGTTAAATATTTAGCAGTGTTTGCATGTCCTTTACGACAGAATTCATTTAAATAGAAATAAAATACCATTCATTACAATGTTTTTAAAAAGCACCTAAATAGTTTTTTCTGTTTTGTGATTTTTTTTTTCTAGTTCATTAAAAATCTATTTTCAATTCATATATTAGCAAATATTTTGCTAATATTTAAAATTATATATATAAAAAGATTATTTTCCATTCACATAGGCTATTAGCAAAATATTTTGCAGTGTTTGCATGTCCTTTACTGCATATAATTCATTAAAATAGAAGTAAAAAAACATTCATTTTAAATTGATAAAAAAAAATTTCAGTTGAATAAAAGACTATTTTCCATTCATATATTTCATCATTGAGGATTTCTTAAAAATAGGGTAAAAATCTTGTCTCGTCTCGTTCTCATGAACCCAATCTTGTATCTCGTCTCGTGGAGTAGCCATCTCGTCACACCCCTAATATATATATATATATATATATATATATATTGCAAAACCTGGCGCACATCTTCACTGAACTGAAGTGCAGGTGTGGGGGAGACGGGGGGTGGTGGAGGTGTTAATGGTGGTGTGAAGAGCAGTTCAGAGTGGGTGTGGGGTGTTTTCTCAAACCTGCAGTAAAACTCATTCAGGTCGTTTGCAAGTCTTTCGTTGTCTACAGTGCTGGGGGATGGTTTCTTGTAGTTTGTGATATTTTTCAAACTTTTCCACATGGATGCTGAGTCGCTGGAAGAGAACTGACTCCTTAGTTTCTCAGAATAGTTCCTTTTTGCCACTCTGATCTCCTTTTCCAATGTGTATTTGGCCTGCTTATACAAGGACCTGGCTTGCAGGCTGTATTGTCCATCGGGAGCTGCCTGAGAGGGCCCTGAATCAGACGTTAAAGTTAATGGCAAGCCATTTCGCGCCCTCCTGGACTCCGGCAGCGCGGTTAGTCTCATAAAGGCACAGATCCTTGCACCCCGGACCGGATCAAAAACCTCCTTGCCCATCATCTGTGTCCATGGGGATACCCGAAATGTTCCAGCTCGCAGTGTGACCATTTCGGCCGGCCCCGACACCTGGCCAATAGAAGTTGGAGTGGTAAAAGACTTACCAGTACCCGTGCTGCTTGGAAGAGACTGGCCTGGGTTCGATCGCCTGCTAGCCGCCACTGCCCAGCCTGCCAGCTCCAGAGGAGCCGCTGTCGACGGAGGCCGAGCCGAAGACTCCATCAGAGCCCTGTTCTTCTGGCCTCGGACAGCAGGAGAGATGGTGAGTCCCCTTCTGAAAATCCTAACCTGTACTATGACGTGTTCCAACAGGTCACGGGAGGGGGCTTGTTCGCCAAGGAACAACGTGGGGATGACAGGCTGAAATACTGCTGGACCCAAGTCCGAATCATCGAGGGGAAGGAAACTCAGCCTGGTCCCCATCCTCTCCCGCACTTCATTGTCCAGAATGGCCTGCTCTATTGAGTCGCCCAGCGAAGGGGGGAGGAGAAATTGTTGCTAGTGGTGCCATGCTCCAAGACAGAGGCAGTGTTGGAGTTGGCACATTCCCACCCTATGGCTGGACACCTCGGCGTGACCAACACTGTCCAGCGGATTCGGGACCGTTTCCACTGGCCAGGACTGGAGGTGGACGTGAAGCGGTTTTGCCAGGCCTGTCCCACCTGCCAGCTGACGTCGCCAAACACCCCTCCCCCCAGTCCGCTCATCCCGTTACCCATCATTGAGGTGCCCTTCGAGTGTATCGGGATGGACCTCGTAGGGCCGCTGCTTAAGTCTGCCCGGTGACATGAGCACATCCTGGTGATTGTCGACTATGCCACCCGGTACCCAGAGGCAGTTCCCCTCTGAAAAGCCACCGCCAAAGTCATCGCCCAGGAGCTTTTCCTACTCTCCAGCCGTGTGGGCATCCCAGCAGGGATCCTGAACGATCAGGGTACCCCCTTCATGTCCCGGCTAATGGCTGATCTCTGCAGGTTGCTAAGTGTGAAACAGTTGAGGACTACAGTCTACCATCCCCAGACGGATGGCTTGGTTGAACGCTTTAACAAAACCCTTAAGCAGATGCTGAGACGGGTCGCTGCAGAGGACAAGCGCGACTGGGAACTTATGCTGCCCTATGTCCTCTTCGGCATCTGTGAAGTCCCACAGGCCTCAACTGGTTTCACCCCGTTCGAGCTACTCTTCGGCCAGCAACCCTCAGGCCTCCTGGATGTGGCAAAGGAGGCCTGGGAGCAGCAGCTGGCAGCCCATCGTTCTGTTGTGGAGCACGTAAAACAGATGAGGGAGAAAATCGACCGCTTCATGCCATTAGTCCGGGAACAACTTGTCACAGCACAGCAGGCCCAACAACGCCACTATAACCGAGCACCTCAACCACGGGAATTCCAACCTGGAGACCGAGTCATGGTCCTAGTCCCGAATGCTGCATGCAAATTCCTGGCCTCCTGGCAGGGCCCCTATAGAGTGCTGGAGAAAATAGTACCAGTTACCTACTGCATACGTCAGCCAGGAAAAAGGAAAATTGATCAGTTATACCATATCAACCTTCTAAAGAAGTGGGTCGGGACTAGAGACCAGCTCGCTGCCCTCACCACCTCCGATCTCCGATTGTAGACATCAACCCCCATCTCTCAGCTGCTCAGAAGGGAGAGCTGCAACACCTGATCGGTCAGTTTTCTGATGTGTTCTCCTCTCTTCCCGGGCAGACTAACATCCTCCATCATGAGGTCCGGACACCACCCGGAGTCATCATCAGGCAGCGACCCTACCGTGTCCCTGACGCTCGTCGGCAGGCTATTGAAGAGGAGGTAAAACAAATGCTCAAGTTATGGGTGATAGAACCATCACGCAGCCCATGGTCCAGCCCAATCGTGATGGTCCCAAAAGCTGACGGCATCCTCCGCTTCTGCAATGACTTCTGCCGACTCAATGAGGTCTCGGAGTTCGACTGCTACCCCATGCCTCGGGTGGATGAGTTGCTGGATCGCTTGGGAAGGGCCCGGTACATTTCAACCCTCGACCTCACCAAGGGTTACTGGCAAGTACCACTATCCGAAAACACAAAACCTAAAACTGCTTTTTCCACCCCTAGTGGCCACTGGCAGTACCGGACCCTTCCCTTTGGCCTTCATGGGGCACCGGCCACATTCCAGAGAATGATGGATATCCTTCTGCGACCTCACCAGGTCTATGCTGCGGCCTACTTGGATGACGTGTTGATCCACTCCGAGACATGGGAAGATCATCTGGACCGTCTACGGAGGGTGCTGTCAGAGCTCCGGAGGGAGTGTGACAAGCATCCCGAGGAGTCATCAGCGTCACCCTGGAAAACAAGGATCACCTGCACACCATCTCTCCAGGCTGATCGGCGCCAGCTGCAGCTCATCAGCCACAAGCTACATAAGCCTTGCAAACTCAGCCAGAGAGAGAGACACCTCTCCATGAGACAGAGCACTAACGCCTTCTCTTTTTGCTCTTTCAGAAAGAAACTGGTGACCGATCAGCCATCCCGGAGCACTACACGGACACCCTGCATCAAAGGAAAGAGAGCACAACACTCACTGGAGCAACACCATTGATGACACTTAATTTTTCACTATTTGTAAATAAATCCTCCCTCTGGGGCCTACACTTTAATCCTCTTTGTCGTGTGATTCTTCACCCCGTTACAATATATATAGCAATATCATCACATGTGATATTGTGTTTATACAATAGTTCGATGGCATTATCGTCTATATAAAGAAAATCAAACACAGAGAGTCTAAAAACCCTTTTGTATTAGGAACTACTTTCTTTTGCCATTCATTCACACCTGCAGCTGACGTCAGAACAGCAGAAGCCGTTACTAATTCACCAACGTCACTTTAGAGCTAGTATTTGAATAATTCTCTAGCGTAATATCTAAAGTGAAGACAAAACAGGTGATTTTGCTGACATTTTAAGATTCTAAAAAGAGCATGAATTGCCATCAGTCTACAGTGATATCTCCCTACAGTATTACAGTCTATTACAGTCTAAAGTATTTCTCTGTTGCAATCGGGATATCACAATAATTAACCCCGAAAAAAAAGCAGTGCAATCACTACCAGATTGCTGTTGTGTTTGCGATAAGGAAAAACGCTAAACACACGCATTTCTTCTTTCTTTCTGACAACACAACACACATTCCTGATATGCGAGTCCCATCTCACACTCAATACACTACAATTATATGGTAAAAATACAGCACTACAACATACAAAAGAGAGAGATCGACATAAAATATCACTTACCAGTATAATAATTATTTGATCAGCTGTAGTTAGAAATTTATCTAAGTTTTATCTTCTAAGGGCTTATTATGCGGTCTCTGTTGCCATCTTGTGGATGAACATCGTCAACCGCCTTTGCTCAAAGACAGGCTAATGGCCACCGCGTTGTCTCTCAGAAATTATAAATATTTAAAAATAGGGACTATCCTTATAAATAAACTGCATAGTTGCAATCTAAACAACTACATTCTCGACTAAAAAAGTCTCAAAAGTACATTATGTTGCCCAACAGCAGCAATATTTGTCAAACTGTAGAGTGTCCACAAGGGTGAAGGGTGAAGAGGCGGTACGAGTGCTGTTACTGGCAGAATATCGCACAACTATCAACCAATCAGATTCAAGAACCAGACAGAACTGTTGTATAGTGGGTAGTGCTGTCGCCCCGCATCAAGAAGGTTGCTGGTTCGAGCCTCGACTGGGTCAGTTGGCATTTCTGTGTGTTTGCATGTGCATTTCTGAGTTTGCATGTTCTCTCCGTGTTTGCATGGGTTTCCTCCAGGTGCTCCGGTTTTCCCCACAACTCCAAAATCATGCACTATAGGTGAATTGGATTAGCTAAATTGGCCGTAGTGTATGTGTGTGAATGAGAGTGTGTGGATGTTTTGCAGTGATGGGTTGCAGCTGGAAGGGCATCCGCTGAGTAAAACATATGCTGGATAAGTTGGCGGTTCAT
>CAIGQV010018552.1:200007-218837 GCA_903798115.1 Danio jaintianensis | reverse complement strand
CTACTTGCTATACACTTTTTATACACATAAACACTTATTTAACAACTTATTTTACATGCCAATTTGCACATAACAGCTGCCATATAACGTTGTATATAGTAATATTCCTGTACATACAATTTTTATATTTGCATTCACTATTACTTTTATGGTAAGCTAAAATTGTCCGTAGTGTATGTGTGTGAATGAGTGTGTATGAATGTTTCCCAGTGATGGGTTGCAGCTGGAAGGGCATCCGCTGCGTAAAACATATGCTGGATAAGTTGGCGGTTCATCCCGCTGTGGCGACCCCAGATTAATAAAGGGACTAAGCCGAAAAGAAAATGAATGAATGAATATTACTTTTATTTTTAAAATATATTTATTATCTGTTTTTTGTCCTGTCTCTGTAATTCTGTTGCACTGTAGAAGCTCTGTCACGAAAACAAATTCCTCGTATGTGTGAACATACCTGGCAATAAAGCTCTTTCTGATTCTGATTCTGATGTGTAAATGTATAAAAGGGAATAGTGGTTCCGCCAGAGCGATAGAGGGCGCTAAGAGAGCACAGTGCGTAATTCAGCATTTTCTGGACTGCTCGTGATAGCCCAGCAACATGGAGAGCTGATCACACGCACATTTTGGTCTTGTGTTTATTCCACCATTTCACAGGTTAGTTGACTGTTCAAAGTGTCAATCTGTATTGATATTGAAAGAACACATATCTCTGCATATTAAGTCTTAAAAATAGATTTGTTTTGATTACGTTTGCATGTTTAATGAGGGATTGAAATCGCGATGTTTACCCGCGATTTAAGGAGATTTATATCTACTGAAATAATTTACTGAAGGTGAATATGCTTGTATTTGCATGTATCTCAGTTCTTACAGTGTTTAGTTTACTTTAAAAGTGCATGTGAGTGATCTAAATGGGTAAAATATTCAGAATGTCAAATTTGAATGTATTTTTGGTACAGTAAAAGCCAATTAAGTTCATGTGAGTCATGTGACACTGAATGGTGTGTGAATAGGCAGATGTACTACACAGCTATTGGCTGATGAATATATTCATCAACGAAATGCTGTTTATTTAAAAGAAGGAGACTGGAACAATCAATATGTATATAAAAACTATAGCAATTTATTTTAGGTAATGCAAGTCTTGCCATTTGGATTTGTTTGATGTGAACATTTTGAGAAAATAAAGATAGCCCAGCAACATGGAGAGCTGATCACATGCACATTTTGGTCTTGTGTTTATTCCACCATTTCACAGATTGCTGGGATCGCTAAACTGTCAGCTGATACAAGAGTCCTGAACCCGCTACAGTTCTTGGGGGCTCGAGTGGACGAGTGGAGACCAGCTGCTGGTGATCCCTGCTTAGAATTCCTGCAGAGAGAGAGATCTGGTGAGAGAGATCAGGAAAGAACTCTGTGTGCTGTCTGCTGATGAACTCTTCCTTATTGCTAAAGACATTGAACAAATAGACAAAAGGGCCAAATCACAAGTGGTATTAGAGGATGAAGAGGGATGTTTTGATTATGTTAGTGGGTTTTTGTGCTGTAAGAGCCTAATGGGAGAGGAAGATGAGGGAATGGGTGTGCTACTGGACATAAGAGACAAGGTTTTACAGATTTCTCAGCCTAAACACATAGCAGCAGAGGAAAATAAAACACATGACTCAAGTATAGAGAGAACCCAGGGTCATATTGATCATACAACACCTGACACAAACACAAATACCAGTCATACACACACATACACAGTAGACACTGAGTATCAGCAGATGTTGAAGATGTATGAGAAGCTTGGCCAAAAGATTCAAGCTACGAATTCCCATGCCCTGTCCCAACAAGTCAACCCTCTCCCACTTCCCTTTCCAACTTATCCTACCTCACACAGCAATGGAGACCAGATGAGCAGGAAGGAACTACCATTTCTCTCACGGAGAGAGTTTAAAGTTCATGGAGGCCAGATTGGTGACTCTACTTCTGAGATTAGTTTCAACAGCGTGTGCCGACAAATTGAGAAGGGTCTGCATGAACAGTTTAGTGAAAGTGAAATTATCCGAGGGATACTGAAAATCACTAAACCCGGTCACTTCAAAGAGATGTTAATGGAGAAAGAGGATTTGACAGTACGAGAGTTTGAAGGGGCTTTTACAATCTCACTTGGGTGAAAAGAGTAGCACAGAGCTGTTCCAAAGTCTGATGTGTGCACGCCAAGGGGAAAATGAAAACCCACAGCAATTTCTTTATCGTGCTATTGGACTTAAACAAAAGATTCAGTTTGCTTCCAAACACAGCACTGCTGATATAAGATATGATGCTAAGACCATACAAGAGGTATTTCTCCACATGGTTTGCCAGGGTTTGGGGCCCAAGCACGGTGAGCTTTGTCATGAGATTAAACAGTTTGTGACTGCTGGGGATGTAACTGATGATATGCTTCTCAGGCAGCTTGTAAAGTTTACAAGTGAGGAGGAGGAGGAGAGACAGCGTCGGCTGCAGTCACTGTCCGCGGCGAGGAGGGTCACCGTACTGTTGGTTGTCTGCATAGGAAAACAAAAGCAACAACCAACACCAGGCTTAAGAGTACACCGCAGACAGTTTCTGACTCCAGGTCACCCTGCCATAATTATACAGTTAATGTTGGTTCATGGAATAATAGGATCAGTTCTGCAAGGAAACCACAGCAAAGACAACCTGAAAACTCGGGAAGAAGTGTCTGCTGGAAGGAGAAATTGGAGATAAACAAGTAAGCATGCTCCTCAACACTGGAGCTCAGGTGAGCATCATGCATCAAAACTGGAGGGAAAAATACCTACCCACACATGATGTTCACCCCTTATCTGAAATAGTGGGGCCCAGTGCTGGTCTGGAGGTGTTTGCTATCAATGGAGAAGTAATCCCATTTAGTGGATGGGTCGAGGCCACAGTAAGTTTGCCTGGACATGACGGGACTCGTTACTCTATCCAAGTCCCCTTTTTGGTCAGTCAACTACAATTGGAAAGGCCTCTGTTGGGATTTAATGTGATTGCAGAGTTAATCACAGGACCTATAGATAGTACAAACATCCTCACTACCTTACACTCCCTCATGAGTAGCACTGGAGATAACCAAGATGACCTGGTTAAAGTGTCTGTTGGCTTCATTCGTGCAGATAAAGTATATGCAGACACAGCATGGGTGAGATTAGGGCCGCAAAGTGTCACCATTCAACCAGGTCAGGTTACTAATGTAAAATGTAGAGTACCTCCCAACTTCAGCACTTCGGACACTGGAGTACTGTTCGAGGCAAGTGAAGACACCCCACATCTTTCACATCTGGATCTTGGAGGAGGACTGATGGAAATTAACAAAAGTGGACGTTCATATATAAGAGTTCCAGTTGGGAATCACACTAAGCATGAGGTGACCATTCCAAAAAGAACTTTACTTGGAGAAATAGCAGTCATTGCTAAGGTTATCCAGACAGAGCAAGGGGATATAAGCAGCCCACAGAAAAATACTTCACCACAACTCATCTTGCCAGAGGATAGTTATACACCATGGCATCCCCCTGTGGACCTTACTCACCTGAAATCAAGTGAGCAAGCCATTGTTCTACTTTATGAAGAGTCAGCTGTGTTTGCTCATAACGAAACTGACATTGGGAACATCCCCAACCTACAGATGACACTGAGCTTAAAGGATGATATCCCAGTGCAGAAGGCTTATACTTCCATACCCAAACCACTCTTAAAGGAGGTAAAAGAGTATGTACAAGACTTGCTGGCCAAGGGCTGGATAGTGAAATCTCGTTCACCCTATGCTGCTCCTGTAGTATGTGTCCACAAGAGAGACGGTACATTACATTTATGTATTGGCTACCGGCAGCTCAATAAGAAAACTGTTCCAGATCGCCATCCTCTGCCAAGAATCCAGGATCTCATGAACACCTTGGGTGGTTACCGCTGGTTCTCCATACTTGACCATGGAAAGACATATCACCCAGGGTTTATGGCAGAAGAGTCGAGGCATTTGACTCCTTGGGGCCTCTTTGAATGGGTAAGGATACCCTTTGGTCTGTCAAATGCCCTGGCCGCTTTTCAGTGGAGTATGGAAGAGATGTTAGATTTCATCCGTGATAGGTGTTGCCTGCTCTACCTGGACGATGTTCTCTGCTTTGCCAAATCCTTTGAAGAGCATATAGAGAAATTGCGGGTTGTGTTCAGGGACCTCCGGCACCATGGAGTTAAGCTGCGTCCAGCTAAGTGCGAGTTGTTCAAGGAGGAAGTCCAGTATTTGGGTAATCTTGTGTCGGCAGATGGGGTACGAGTTGACCCCAAAGATCTGGAGGCTGTGAGGGTACTTCCTGACAAAGTACCTTAAAACGTTGGAGAAGTTCATCGTTTGGTAGGCTTTCTGAACTACTACAGAACCTACATCTAAGACTTTGCCAGGTTAGCTAAACCCATTTATGGGCGTCTTCAGGCAAACACAGCTAAAACTGCATCACAAGTAGGGTGCAGAAAGGAAAAGAAAAGGGGTTCACAGCTGCCCTCTCGACATCCATCGTGTGGGAAGACAAACACCAACAGAGTCTGGACAAACTGATTGACATGCCTACCAACCTGCCCGTGCTGGCATATCCCAACTTTGATGCACCGTTTGTACTGCACACTGATGCTTCGGAGCAAGAATTGGGGGCAGTGCTTCATCAGACGCAAGAGAGTAAATTATGGGTCATTGCCTATGGCTAGAAAACATTGTCGCCAGCTGAGAAGAATTATAGACTCCATTCCGATAAGCTGGAATTTCTCGTACTCAAGTGGGCAATGTGCAAAAAGTTTCGCGACTACCTTTTCTATGCCCCGTGTTTCACGATATATACGGACAATAATCCTCTTACTTATGTAATGAGTTCTGCCAAGTTAAATGCATCAGGCTATCATAGGGCAGGGGAACTTGCTGATTTCCGATTTGAGATAAAATATCGCCCTGGCAAAAGTAACAATGATGCAGACATGTTGTCACGGTCCCCCTTGGACATAGACCATTACATCAGTGAGTGCACAACTGTCACTGTCAAATCGCACTGAGGGACTGTCACAGACGGCCATCCAAGCAACCTGGGAGGGTAACTTGATGTGGAAAAATCAAGATGTAGCCTGGGTTGCAGCTCTAAATTTGACAGCTCCCGACACAGTTATTCTCCAGAACCAGTTAATACCAGTCATCAGTCCTGATGAACTAAATAAAGCACAGCGTGAGGATCTGATGATTGGACCTGTGATGGAATTAAAGAAAGCTGGTAAGACATTGACCCCAGATGTTTGGCGCATGACAGCTGGTGACACAATGAAGTTGCTAAGAGAATGGCATAAGCTTGTCATAGAAAACAACATTATGTATAGGAAGACAATGCAAATGAGACAGCTTGTACTACCGCCAAAGTATCGGCAGATGGTCCTTCAGCAGCTGCACAACAACATAAGTCATGTTGGAACAGAGAAAGTACTACAGTTGGCTCGAGAGATGTTCTACTGGCCTGGAATGCAGAAAAGTGTGGAGGAGTATGTGACTCGCCAGTGTCCATGCATCACACAGAAGCACCCAGTGACACACGTGCGTGCACCAATGGGAGGGATCATCTTAAGCGCCCCCCTGGAATTGGTGTGTATTGATTATTTGCACCTGGAGGTCAGCCGCGGCGGGTACGAATATATCTTACTGGTAATTGACCACTTTACCAGATTTGTTCAGGCATACCCTACCAAGAACAAATCTGGCAAGACGGCAGCTGAGAAAATATTCTATGATTAAATGCCTCGTATTGGATACCCTGCAAAACTGCACTATGACCAGGGGCATGAGTTTGAAAACTCTCTCTTCCACACCCTGCAGAAGTTTCTGTTGTTGGTCACTCCAGGACTACCCCATACCACCCCCAGGGTAATCCTGTGGAGAGAATGAACCGAACCTTGCTCCAGATGGTGCGCACTCTGACTGAGAAGGATAAGCAAAACTGGAAGGAACATCTACCCACGGCAATCCATGCCTATAATTGCACCAAACATGAGTCGACAGGGTACTCTCCTTTCTACCTCATGTATGGCTGTCACCCACAAGTCCCCATTGACTTATTGTTTGTCGAAATGAGTATGCTGAACACTGGGCTGGTCAGATGGCTGAGGCCTATAAGATTGCAGCACAAAGCAGTAAACAGAGAAGCCTACGTAATAAAGACTATTATGATCAAAAAGCCAGCTGTATCATCCTAAGACCTGGAGATCGTGTCTTGGTTAAGAATTTGAGTCAGAGAGGTGGCCCAGGAAAGCTGCGTTCTTTTTGGGAGCCCACTATTTATGTGGTGAAAGAGCAGTTAGGTGAAAAATTTGTGTAAAAAGTGCACCCTGAAAGAGATGAACATAGGGGTGGGCGATATGTAAAAAATATCATATCACGATTTTTTTCTGGGGAAATCACGATTCACGATTTTTATCCCGATTTTTTTTCAAGTTGTTTTTTAAAGAATATTTTGCAAATTACAAAGGTACAATACAACCAAACTAATGTCCCCATATAAAAATATACTCATACCATGCATGTTTAAGAATATTTTAATCAAGTGAAGATTTAATGCAAGTGCTATTCTGCAAAGAAAGAACATTCAACAAGACTTGCATTACAATTACTGTACCATCAAAATGAACATTTGTTTAACAAATCTAACAAATCTTAGTTTAACAAGTCTAACAAATCAGCTTATTAGACATAGATCCTCAGCAACACCTTCAAAAATGTAAATGCAATATAGCTGTCAATGCAAGTGCACAGACTTTAGCATAACTCCCAAAATAAACATTGGCTTAGAAAAGAAAAATAAACATACAAACTGTAAACTACCTTTTGTACTCTGTTAAGTACCATAGATTTTTGTGCAAAATGTTTCAGAACCAAAAAAAATAAAATAAAGATACAAAAATATTTCCTGACCTCATTCCTGAGTCTTGTAAACTTAGCAGCTTTGGAACATATACATTTCTAAAGATGACAAAGTATGACAAATCACAATCACAAATTCTTAGAAAGGAAGACCAGCTGATTCACTTTATCAGGCTTAAGAGATGCCCTTTGGCAGGTGACGATATTTCCACCAGTACTGAAAGCCCTTTCCGAGGGAGCACTCGTGGCTGGAATGCATAGATACTTTCTAGCAAGCTGGCTAATTCTTGGAAAGTTTGCCTCATGGACTTTCCACCATTCCAGCGGATCCACCTCACTTTCTGCATTTGGCGTGGACAAGTATCCCTTCAATTCTCCTTCTATTGCCTCTTTCACAGATGAGGAAACTGATGTGGTTACAGATGCACTTGCAACACCTAAGGCTTTTAAAAAGCTGGAAAGTGTTTTCTTTGCTTTCTTGGGTGGTGTCTGATCCTCATCAAGGATTTGTGATGTGGAGGCTGAGGTACTAGATGTAGGCTGCTGATCTGATTTTGGATACTGTATGTGTATGGTCATCAAAGACTCCAGCTCAGCCACAGCTCTGGTTTGTATTCCCTCGACCTTGTCTTTGGCAATGAATCGTGTTTTGAATCTGGGATCGAAAAGCGAAGCCATATCCAGCAGGTCATCAGTGGTGGGGTCCTGATATTTGTCAGTGAGGTAATTCAGAATGGTTGTCTTCATTGTTTTTGTTAGTTCAGTGTCTTCATCATTCAGGCTCAAAATGTTGACTTTCAACATGTGAAGCACTGACTTGACATAAGATACACTCACATAGTCCTCACCTGAGAGTGCATCAGTAAAGTCTCTCAGTGGACTGAGTGCCTTTTTCACAGACTCCATCACGTCAACATCTTGCCATGATGGGACCAAATGCCTTGCCTTCTTGTCTGCCTTCAGGACCTGAGAAATCGCCTTTTCCTGGTCAAGCACTCGCTCAATCATTCTGAGCCTCGAACCCCATCGTGTTGGGGACTCAGTGATGAGCTTCTGTTGAGGTAGCTTTAGCTCAGCTTGAGCATTACTTAGTTCCCTCTTTTTCTTCCAGCTGAAGGAGAATGTGCTGACAACTTTCTTGCAGACAGATGTTGCACGTTCAACACGAGGGTCTTTGGCACTTTTTTCTAAAAAAACAAAAAACAATGTAAAAATGTATATAAAATGTTTAAATGTATATATAACATTTCATTAACAAAACATTTACTCATACCAGTGCCAGTGGCGCCCCCAGAAAAATTTCATAGGGGTGGCCAGATGAGGCCACATCAAATCTTGGGGTGGCACACACGAAAAAATGAATTCAGTGTAATGTCATATTTTTGTGTTAATGTTATAATGTGATTTTAACTAGCAATTAATTACTCCTAAAATATTGCAATTCTTTCATTAAAATAATTCAGCAAGTATATGTGCAAACCAAATAAAAATCAATATTTAGTTTTAAAACACTTTTCAGGCCAGTTTTTTTTTCACATACTTTTATTGTAAAGCAGTATATGCCATGTCTAAAATGAATGAAGATTAATGAATTAAGTCATTTTGGTGGCTGCATTTTATTGATTTATTTATTTCTTGTAATACTGTGAATTTACGTAACTAAATTTAAATTAATATCAAAAGCAAAATCATATTGGGGTGGCCAGAGTTTACACACGGCCACCCCTTGGGGGCGCCCCTGACCAGTGCAATTATAGCAAACTAATCTCATGATTTTACGTATGTAATTTGCAATGATTTATTATAATAGCTGAATATAATCACTTGAATATCAGAGACCATTATTATTTTAATTGCACTTACCGATGGCTAGGTGGAGTCTGTGCCCAAAACACTGCAGACGAGTCCAGCTGTTGAGCTCCAATGCCTTCACCATATTGGCCCCACTATCTGTCGTCATACAGGTCATGTTTGCTTCTTTCAGTCCCCAACATTCAAGCGCGTCCCTAAGTCCTTGCGCTATGACCTCGCCTGTGTGGTCTTGTGGAAAATATGTTGTTTCTAGACACGCACTGCACAACCTCCACTCATGAATAAAGTGAATAGTCAGACTTAAATACGGCTCTGACGTTCGGCTAGACCATAAATCAGCCGTTGTAGCGAAAAACTTTACGTTTTGAATTTTATTTTGAATCTTGCTGCGGCACTCTGAATAAAGCTGTGGAATGGCAGTGGAGGAAAAATATTTGCGACTGGGTATTTCGTAACGTGGATCTACGACTTTGAACAGTCTTTTAAAGCCCTCATTTTCCACAGTCTTTATAGGAATCATGTCTTTGGTCAGGTAAAATGTCACGGCATCAGTTATGTCTTTCCAGCGCTTGCTCGTTCTCTCATACGGAGTTCCTTTCTGATATGTTTCTTTCGTTAGAGTTGTTTGTTTAAGCCTTGTCGTTTCTGGCTGCTTGGTTGTACCTGGTGATGTACTCGCGTGGGGTCCTTTTAAAATTTGACTCTCTGCATATTCTTTCGGGTGCTTTCTCTTGAGGTGGTTGAAAAGGTTCGTTGTGTTGCTATCCGTCATGCGAATCTTATCATTGCAACATTTGCAAATAACTGTTGTTTGCGCTGTGTCTGTTAGCAAAAATCCGAACCATTTCCATATTACAGAAGTTGCATTTTTTTTAGGAACCAACTCCTCCGTGTTTCCCTCCATTGTCACTGACTCCGTCTATCGAACTGCTAAGGATATGACGTGTTGTGCACTTTATATGGCGATACAACGATTCTTCCGAAAAAGTGGATCGTGCAGTAATTTTGATCGTCCACGATCAAATATCGTGTTATCGCACAGCCCTAGATGAACACAAGGTCAGAACACTACACAGAAACCACCTTCTACTCGTAAATGACTTACCAACAGCTGAGAGCCTGGACTCAAGGAAACAGCGAGTCTCTAAAGGGAGTATTGTTAATACAGGGAAGCAACCAAATAGAAATGTTACACTAAGATATGAGAGAGGAGAAGATGAACAGTCTAGCTCTGACGAAGAGGAAGGATACTATTGGAGGAGGATAGGCAATCTAAAGTATTCAGGATGTGAAAGAAAGAATCCGGAAAGTGAGTTGCCCCAGGAAGAACTGGAAGAACCTGATATTACAGAGAGGGATGAAATTCCGAGGGCTGTGGGACAATTACCAACTGAAACAGAGGACATTACGCAGGATGGTGACCAATCAGACAACTTAATTTTTGTGGAAATTCAAGAGACAGGACAGGGCATGGAGTCAGACTGTGAAGGCTCAAAAGAGCAGCAGGCCACTGAGGACCAAGGGCAAGAGTCACATGAGTGTGAACCCTATGAAACAGGCAGACGGTTACTCCAGGGAAAGGAGACCTGCTGAAAGAATGACTTACCCAGTACTTGGACAGCCTGTATTTCAACCCTTGTCTACAATAAACACAGTAGCTGCTAACACAATTCAGCCATTACCATTGATACATAAACATGTACATACCTGGTTAGGCCATATTAGTAGTCCATATCAAGAAATGCTATTTCCAGTTATGGTTCCAAATTATTAAAAGATATATATATGAGAATGTAAGAGAATGTAAGAAAATATAAGGTATTCACCTGTGTGGGGAAGAGTGTGACGCCCCAAATATTGGTTTGCCACAATTGTTGACTTTAATAAGGATAAGCATGTGTACATGTATAAAAGGGATTGGTGGTTCCGCTAGAGCGATAGAGGGCGCTAAGAGAGCACAGTGCATTATTCAGCTTTATCTGGACTGCTCGTGATAGCCCAGCAACATGGAGAGCTGATCACACGCACATTTTGGTCTTGTGTTTATTCCACCATTTCACAGGTTAGTTGACTGTTCAAAGTGTCAATCTATATTGATATTAAAAGAACACACATCTCTGCATATTAAGTCATAGAAATAGATTTGTTTTGATTACGTTTGCATGTTTAATGAGGGATTGAAATCGCGATGTTTACCCACTGATGTTTACCTGCTGATGTTTACTACTGAAATAATTTACAGAAGGTGAATATGCTTGTATATGCATGTATCTCAGTTCTTACAGTGTTTAGTTTACTTTAAAAGTGCATGTGAGTGATCTAAATGGGTTAAACATTCAGAGAATGTCAAATTTGAATGTATTTTTGGTACAGTCAAAGCCAATTAAGTTCATGTGAGTCATGTGACACTGAATAGTGTGTGAATACGCAGATGTGCTACACAGTTATTGGCTAATCAATATATTCGGTAAAGAAATGCTGTTTATTTTCAAGGAGGCTGGAACAGTCAGTATATAAACACTGTAGCAATTTATTTTAGGCAGTGCAAGTCTTTCCATTTGGATCTGTTTGATGTGAACATTTTGAGAAAATAAAGATAGCCCAGCAACATGGAGAGCTGATCACACGCACATTTTGGTCTTGTGTTTATTCCACCATTTCACAGATTGCTGAGATTGCTAAACTGTCAGCTGATACTGGAGTCAACAAGGGTCAGATCCAAACACAACTTTTATTAAGAGCAGTCAGGCAGGAAGTGTTCAAAACTGTAACTGAAGGAACGCTGGACAATGGAGTTAAGGATCCACCTGCAGTTTATTAATAGGAGTAGTCAGGCAGGTAATGGTCAAACAGGAACAGACAGAAGCATGCAGGTTATCCAAAAGAGTAGTCGGGGTCACAGGCAAAGAGATCAGTTCAGGCAGCAAACAACATAAAACAACAAGGTGAGGGTCAGAAAACATGGCAAGGCAAGACAATGGAACACTTCGAAATGTTACAGGGTATAAACCAACAAGACTCAGAAAAGTCTCTGTGTGTGTGTGCTGTGTATATAGTCTGTGCAATCAGTCCTTGAGCAGCTCCCATATGTGTGTGTGTGTGTATGGTGCATGACAGGATTTTTAGTTCATATGGTGACGGGATTGTAGGGGCTGTATGGAATAGATTGCTGGTGATTGTGACAATAACAGGTGCAGACAGTAGCATACAGATTATCCAAAAGAGTAATTGTAGTCACAGGCAGAGATATTGAGGCAGGTGGCAAAACAATAAAACAAACAAAGGTCAAAAACACAGCTAGACTAGACAGGAAACACTTACGTAATGTTCACTAGAGTGAAAACACTGTAAACTCAGCCCAGATAATCAATTCAATTCATCTTTATTTTTATACACTAGATAAATAGTCCATGAATCAGTCTTCATCTGCTTCAGCTGTGTATGTGTAGTCAGGCGAAGAGCTGAAACCAGTGTGTAATAGAGGGGCATGATGGGATATGTAGTTCAGTACAATTGCAGATGTGTAGTTCAGGTGAATGACAGGGAGTGTTCTCTAGTGATCTGCAAGTGCTAGATCGCTGGTGGACATAACAGAGCCCCTCATCTAGTAGCATATTCCAGATGCTCCAAATACAATCCAGGAGGGAGGTGGAGCAGAGGCATAATAGGGGGAGGGACGGAGGGCCAGATCCATGCAGCTGAGGTGGGCCTGGAGCGTAGAGCTGCAGAGGGCCTGGGGGTTTTGGGTCAGCATGCACTGGCGGGTCAGACAACCCCAGTGGGTCAGGAGGCTCTGGGTCAAGAGCCACTGGCAGATCAGACAAGCCCAGTGGGTCAGGAGACACTGGTGGGTCAGACAATTCCAGAGCGGGCCTCTGGTGGCCATTCGTGGGACTCAGGTGGCTCTGGCCATTCGTGGGACTTCTCAGATGATGGCTCTGGCCATTCATGGGACTCACTCCCACTCCGGGGACTCAGAAAGGGGATCTGGCACCCACCATTTGGGGGATTCAAGAGGATTTGGCAGTGGCAGTGGATCTGGCAGTGGCGGCGGCTCTGTTAGCAGCGACAAAGGCTTTGGCAGCGACAGTTCTGAAGGTGGCAGTGGCAACTCTGGCAGTAATAGCTCTGGTGGTGGCAGCAGCTCTGGCAGGTCAGTGGTGATGGCCATTCTTGTAGCTCAGACGATGGCAACTCAGTAACAGAAACCTTGACTGGAAAAATGACACGAAGAGACTTGGGACAGGAAGCCATCTTGTGAGCTGGCACATTAGCTAGGGCCACTTTGTGAGTTGGTAGACTGCAGGCAGCCATTTTGTGAACTTGCTGCGGTCTAGGCTGGCAAACAGGAGACAGGTGTAAAGGTGATGCCAGCATTGTTGTATTGGTGGAATGAGCAAACATAAGTTATTTAGGGTGGTTAAATGGACTACCTGAATGAAGTCCTTCACATAGTCCTCAATCGAATGATGCCCCTGAAGGAGATGCAAAATCCTTACTGCTGGAGCCATGTGTGAGATCTGAAACCAGTGTGCAACAAAGGGGGATGATGGAATATGTAGTTCAGTACAATGGCAGATGTGTAGTTTGGGTGAATGACGGGGAGTGTTCATAACAATATAAACCCATACAGTATCTCACAAATATGTATTATATATTTCTTATTGTATAATAATTTTTATACATATTTTTTCTTTTCATGTGTCAACACAGCTATAAGTACAGCTATAAATTTGCTGTCCACTCAACACAGCTATTAACGTCTAAAGCAGTGGTTCCCAACGTGAGTGCCGTGACAACGGACTGTGTGTGTCATGGAATCTATGATAAAATAATTATTTTACCATATAGCTAATAACCTTTTACAACATATGTTTTAAATATTTATGTTTATATATAAACACCAATATATGAGCAAATCTAAATGAGAAAAAAAAAAAAAAAACACATTCAGTGTATGGCCTATAGCTGCACAAATCATTGTTACAAGATCGGTATCTGCATTCAACCATGCATGCAATCTTAATTATGCTAAATAGTCACAATTTGCATGTTTATTAATCCTCAATGATTTCAACATTACATTCAAATAGACATTTGACCCCTTAGAGGTTCATTCTTTAGTCTTTTCAACCAGTATTATAATTACTGAATTATAAACAATCAGTCACAGAAGTACTGGGATAACAGTTTTGGTTCAGATTAAAAAAAGATTTTAAGTCACAGTTCAAAAGCAATTTGACACTCCAAAATAATTTTATAGAAATTACATTGTTAACCCAATAGGTGGCGACAACCAACCATAAAAAATGTTTGCCACTGAATGATTCTTCAAAATTATTCATCTAATAATAAAACATTAAGTTTTGAGTTATTGAATCATTAAATTAAAATTAGATTTAAAAACATTAATATAATAATTTGTTGTTTTTAAGATCATAGTGTTAAATATACATGTCACATTATTAGTAACTGTACCAAAGACTGAGCCCCCTGAGGATGAAATCCCGATGATCCATTTAAATAAGTTGTTTCACCTTATATTGTCTGTTGTGATGCATTCATAATAAATCCATTTTACTGTTTATTAGGCATGTGACGAGATCTCAGGCTACAATATCTCGCAAGACTAAATCGTGATGAGATTTCTCGTTGAGGTGAAAAGTTGTCTCGTGGGTTGTGATGTCATGATGGAGCGTGAGGGTGAATTTAGCACTGAAGATTGGAGGCAGGATTGAATTTGTACCACACATCTATTGCTTTGCACACACCTGACAGCTGGCCTCGGAGTTGTAGAGTCACTCGTTTGCAGGTGAGTGTGATGTAACCGGTTTTTTCTTCACCGGAGTTCAAAGGTTGCCACATCCAAACGCAGAGGCTGCTACAACTGCAGCCACACACATTAACCATGGCTCATAACATCCGATGGAATAGCACTTTAGATATGCTTAAAGCCATAATCGCCATAAACACAAATCGAATTAAGACGTGGAGTATTCCTATTTCAGTCGCATCATTGAAGTGCAGTACAGGCATGTAAATGCTGTAATCAAACTATTACCGTTGTGTAGGACTTTAGCTGCATTTTGCGAGAAGATAAGCCATTCACACACAGCAGATTGACACTTCTCTGCATCCATCGAGTCAGTAAAGGACCACAGACACACATCTCCTCCAAGTGCACACACACACAGTGAACTCCTGGAGACACAGACACCCTTCGTCATCATCATCATTATAATCACCGAACACACGTTTATGCTGTCCGTAAAAAAAAAGGAAGCTGTTGCTGAATGAAAGTGAAACTGCTGAAATATTTAAAATAAAAAATTACATGATTACATACATTTTTTGAAACACGTTCAATTTGTGGAAAGGAGTTCGATTCTCATGGGAGAGAAGCCAGTCAGTAGAGTTTATAGCTAAATATTTAGCAGTGTTTGCATGTCATTTATGGCACAATTCATTAAAATAAAAGAGGTAAGATAGATAAGAGGTAAGATATAGGTAGATAAATATTTAATTTAATTTAATTTAAAAAGAGAAATTAAACACAAACAAGCTGTGGAAAACAACACCGAATAACATCTGTCATCTGTTTATTTCTGTGAGCCGGCCACTCTTCTCACCCCTCCCCTCTGTTTCTTCGCTACAGGAACCAGAGCTACCTCGCAGAGATATCCACATGGCAACATGCTTTCACAGAGCAGTTGGGAGCTAAACAGGAGAGAATGGAGGTGAAGCTGTTGCAGCTGGCAGAGCGAATCCCGCTCGCGGAGCTGTGCGCCACAGCTCATCACCATCTTACAAAACTCAGCAACCTGGATGAAATCGATGCTTATCTGCACACATTTGAAGTAATGGGGAAGAGAGAAGTCTGACCTGCTGTGAGCGCTGCACAACATTTAAAATCCTGGACCTATGGTGATAGTGCCCCCGTTCGCCTTCAAGCAGCCCATTTAAACCGGTTAGCCCAGGGATGGGCAAACTCGATCCTGGAGGGCCGGTGTCCTGCGTAGTTTTGCTCCAACCCTAATCAAACACACCTGCCTGTAGCTTCTAGTGATCTTGAAGACACTGATTAGGGTGTTCAGGTGTGTTTGATTAGGGTTGGAGCAAAACTCTGCAGGGACACCGGCCCTCGAGGATCAAGTTTGCCCATGCCTGGGTTAGCCTATCAGTCGTCATCGAGAGACTGTTGTGGGCGATATCCCTGTGGCTCCCGAGGCCAGTGAGTATTAAGATGTAATATTGTTCGTTGTTGTTGGGGGAAGAAGAAGACAGGGTCGGCGATTCAGGTAAGCAAAGCTCTTTATTTTTCTTTAAAGCGCACAACACGTGTAGTTGTGTGTGTGTGTGCTGGCTCTCTCTCGAGATATGTGAGAGAGCAGCCACGCAGCCCTGGAGTGTGAACCATTCCTGGTGACTGGCGGAGGGTACCTCCAGACTGGACAGCAGACGGCAGTCCCGACCCTGGTGGACGAACCCATGCCCACCAAACCAGCAACTTCTGTGGCACGCACTTGGCTGCCTGGCTAGCTGTTTTGTACACAGAACAGTTCCCCCTGGTGCACCAGAGAGAAAAGTAATACTGAATGGCAAGCCGCTACTCGTTACACTTGACACCAGGAGTTCAATCACGCTAATACAGCCTGGCATGGTGCAACCCACGAGGTAAAGCAAAGATACCCATTACCTGTGTTCATGGTGATACAAGATATGTTCCTGCACAACAGGTCACAAGAGCAGCCAGTCCAGGCGCATGGTCTCTCGAAGTGGGGGTGGTTACCGACCTCCCTATCCCCCTCTTCCTTGGACGAGATTGGTCAGGATTCGAAGCTCTACTCACCTGACCATCATCAAGAAAAGGGAAACCACCCTGTCATCCCCGGGCTCGACCATCACGGAACCGCCAACCATGACGACACACTAAGAAACTGCTGGTCTCAAGTGAGAGTGATAGGCAACAAGGATAGAATACCAGCGCCTCACCCCCTCCCCTACTTCGCCTTTAAAAACAGTCTGAAACAGAGAATAGAGAAAAAGACATTCCTGGTAGTACCTAAATCCAAAGTTCCCATAATTTTGCAGTTGGCTCACTCCCACCCTATGGCTGGCCATTTGGATCACCACACAAAAGATCCAAAACCAATTTCACTGGCCTGGATTAGAGGCAGAGGTGAAAAGGTACTGCCAGGCATGCCCAGTCTGCCAGAAGACATCACCACACTGGCCTCCCCTAGCCTTCTTATCCCACTACCCATTATCGAGGTACTCTTTGTTTGGATTGGACTGGATCTGATGGGGCCGCTGCCGAAGTCCACTTGGGAACATAAACACATCCACACAAGGCGGTACCCCTAAGAAAAGCAACATCAAAGGCGATAGCAAAAAAACTGTTTCTTCTGTGCAGCCGGATGGGCATCCTGACTGACCAGGGAACCTCGTTCATGTCCCGGCTGATGGCAGACCTTTGCCACCTCCTCAAAGTAAAACAGCTCCGGACATCAGTGTACCATCCTCAAATAGACAGCCTGGTAGAGAGGTTTAACCAAACCCTGAAGAAGATGCTCCGGCGAGTGGTGGCAGAGGATGGGCGTGACTTGGACCTCATGATCCCGTACGTGTTATTCAGCATCCGTGAGGTTCCCCAAGCCGCCACCAACTTCATCCCATTTGAACTGCTGTTTGGCCGCCAGCCCCGCGGTCTCCTAGATGTAGCCCGTCAAGCCTGGGAACAAGAGCCAGACCCACACAGGATGGTCATTGAACACGTATGTGACATGAGGGAAAGGATTGACAGAGTTATGCCCCTGGTTCGACAACATCTCTCTGAAGCCCAGCGCACCCAGAGACGTCTCTGTGACCAGCCTGCCCAGCCCTATGAGTTCCATCCAGACGACAAGGTATTGGTATTGGTCCCCACAATAGCGTCAAAGTTTCTGGCCACCTGGAAGGGACCCTACCTGGTCATTGAGGGGCTTGGGCCAGTTAATTTACGAGTGCATCAGCTGGGACGAAGGAAAGAGGAGCAGTTGTACCATGTCAACATCCTAAAATGTTTGGTCCCACCACTGGAACAGCTGGCTGCCTTCGTGGACGAGGGCATTGTCCACGTGGGAGAAGAACTGTCCCCCGCCCAGAAGACGGAGCTCCAAGCCCTGGTCAGTCAAGATGTGTTCAGTGAACAGCTCGGGCAGACCTTTGTCATCCAACATGACATTACAACACCTCCTGGAGTCATGGTTTGGCAGAGGCCCTATTGGGTACCAGAAGCTCGCCGGTTGGCTATACAGGAAGAGGTAGAAATAATGTTGAAGTTGGGGGTGATCTAACCATCTCGTAGCCCATGGTCCAGCCCAGTTATCTGCATATCTGGACGATGTGGTAATCCACTCGAGGTGTTGGGAGGAACACCTTACCCATCTGCAGAGGGTGCTCCTGGAACTCTTGTGAGCTAGACTCACAGACAACCCCAGGAAATGTCATCTCGGGCTCGCAGAGGCAAAGTACCCGGGATACCAAATTAGCCAGGGGCTGATCCATCCACAGCAAACTAAAGTAGAATCTTTCCAGAAGACCCCCTGGCCCACCACAAAGTTGCAGGTATGTCCCTGTTTGGGGTTGGTGGGCTACTATCGTTGTTTTATCCCCAATTTCTCATTCATAGCCAGCCCGCTGACAGACCTGACGAAGAAGGAGCAGCAGGAGAGGATACCATGGGACCCAGCAGCAGAACAGGCATTCCAGAAACTGAAAGAGGCCCCCAGTACTGCATGCACCTGATTTTGGCTGCCCCTTCATCCTCCAGACCGACGCTTCCGAATTCGCACTGGGGGCAGTGATATCACAAGTCAACGAGGCAGAGGAGCACCCAGTGGTATACGTGAGACAGAAGCTTTCTCTTGCAGAGACTAGATACGGCGCCGTCTGGAAGGAGGCCCTGGCCATAAAGAGGGCAGTCCTGGAGCTGAAATATTATTTGCTAGGATGGTTCTTCTTCAGCAGTCTTTGTGTTGTGTTTAATTCTTCCTCTCGCCACAGTAATAACAATGGAATGAGAAGTGAAGTGTGAAGTGTAGTGAAGTGTAGTGTAGTGTGGCCAAGT
>CAIGQV010018552.1:154388-165007 GCA_903798115.1 Danio jaintianensis | reverse complement strand
TATAAATTTTTACAGACAGTGATACATATAGGTGGGGACAAACCTCAACAAAGCATGCAAATCAAGTGTTGTTGTCAGCGGGGTAAATTGCATCTTCAGCCCCAATCTCATCAGCATATAAGTACCCATTCATGTTACATTTTAGCCTGAAAACAAAGTGTGCAAATTAAGTACTGGAGTCAGAACCCATTCTGCCACTTGACCAGCTTAAAAGTGTTAACTAGCCATTTGTTAGACAATAGACACAACTGACAATTTGCATTACTTTGGAGACATGTTCCTATATTTCACATATAGGCTCCCTCAGAATGCATTTTACAATGTAATTTATATATTTAATGAAATTTGTAATCTTTCAATATGAACAGTGTACTGACAAAGTCTCTGTCAAGGTCTAACAAACTTTCATATAAAGTATTTGCTAATCCTTCCTTTTATAACAAACGGCCAGCTAATCCCACATTGCAGAGAAGGTTATTGTATCAATCATCAGAAAAATGACAGGAACAAACACAGCACAAGGTATATTGTGGTATTATTGTAAAAAATTAACTTTAACCATTTATTCCCCACAGCCACATCTCTGGTCATCTCTCAGTGATCGTAATCTTTGCGTCATGATCAATCCTATCAACCCCCACACTCTGCTAGTGTTGAAGGGAAGGGCGGGTTCACGTTTTACCGGATACGGCACCTCATATTTGACAATGTTTCGTATCGACATCGATACAAGCAAGCAAAAGATTCAAACACAGGATGATTAATTTATTCAACTCTGAGTCTTTCATTTGAGAATCAATAGTTTTAAACACGGTGCACTTTCAGATTGAAACCTCAGCTGGATGTTTAAAGTCCTGTCACTCCTGAGATGGAGGCATCTACCTCCACAATGAAGGGTTTCTGTGGATCAGGATGAACCAGGAGTGTGGCTGAAGTGAAGGTGGTCTGCAGGGTCTCCATGGATTCTGAGGCGTTGGGTGTTCAATACAGAGACTTGGGCTTTCCCTTGAGGAGGTCTGTTAATAGAAAAGTGATGGAACTGTAATTTTTACAAAACTAAGGAATTATTGGAGTTCTTTCACAGTTGTAGGTCTGGGCCAGTTTCTGACCGCTTCTGCCTTCATGGAATGTGCACTTTTCTGTTTAAGATAGAGATGGTGGTTATGGAAAAGTTAAAGAACCTCAGAGATGTGCTAGTGATGTTTGGCCTCGTTCCGGGAGTAAATCAGGATGTCATTGATATAGATGAGCACAGAGTGGGAGAGGTACTCCCGGAACACCTCATTCATGTAGTCATGGAATACGGAAGGGGCATTTAACAGTCCAAAGGGCATGACGAGATATTTGTAGTGGCCAGTAGGTGTGACAAAAAATCCATTTTTCATTTGTCCCCCTCACATATCTGGATGAGGTTATATGCAATCCTGACCAACTTTGTGAAAATCCTTGCTTCACGGATACTTGATGCTGATATTGTTCAGATTTGAAGCAGCAGGGATAGTAGATGGATGGAGGTGCCCTTTGTGTAAGGCTTCTCTCAAATATTCCTCTATGGCCTTCTGTTTGGAGATGGTGAGAGAGTAAATTTTACCTCTGGACACTGGTTTTTCTAGCAGGAGATCGATGGTGCAGTCCCATGGTCTATGAGGTGGTAATCTGGAGGCTCTATTGAGCCAGTAAGTATCACTGAAGTGGGGGTACTCTTGGTGTTACGCTCATCAGTATAACAATAAAGACAACAGAGATGAATTCAAGATGCAAGTGTTCTTTTATTGACCGGAGGTCAAAAATAATCGTACAAGAGAGACCAAACAGTGTAAATAAGAGTGAGCAATAACCGTGGCAGAATCGTGAGGCGATAGCATCCAGAAGTCAGCCGAAACCAGGCTAACAGACCAGGTAATCCAGTGATGGCCTCACGAAAGTCCTAATAATACACAGAGTAGCATGAACTAGCAAAAACGAACTGACAGTGAAACAAAGGACCACTGCTCAGATATAGTCGTGGTAACTAGCCACAGCTGGGCGGCTGATTAGAACAGCTGATCAGCAAAGCAATAACCCTCATGACCGCAGCAACAACAATGCACGTAAGGGGAAAACAAAACATACCACGTGACAACAACACAGACAATATCAGAAGTGCACACACACCTACAACCGTGACAGTTGGGGAATGTCGATGGAACAACTTTCGAGAGGACTTTCCATACAGCCCTAAAACAGAAAAAGTTGGGACAGTATGGTAAACACAAATAAAAAAATTAAAAAAACAAGTAGTGATTTCCAAAATTACTTTGACTTGTATTTTATTGTTCATTGTATCATGTTTTGTCTGGTCAGCTTCATTTTATTTGAAAATATACATCTTTTCCTGTTATTCAGACCTGCAACACATTCCAAAAATAGTTGGGACAGGAGAGATTTAGGGCTAGTAATCAGGTGTATTGATTAAATAAACGTGATTTGAAACAGGTGATTTCAACAGGTGATTGTAATTATTTGCTTCAAAGCAGCATCCAGGAAAGGTCTAGTACTTTAGGAGCAAAGATGGGCTAAGGATCGCCAGTTTGCCAACAAATACATGAGGAAAATAATTTAAATGTTTAAAAACGATGTTCCTCAAAGAAAGATAGGAAGACATTTGGATATTTCACCTTCAACAGTGCATAACACAATTAAAAGATTCAAGGAATATGGAGGAATTTCAGTGCATAAAGGACAAGGGAGTGCAAGCCTAAGCTGAACAACTGTGATCTCTGATCCCTCAGGCGGCACTATATCAAGAATTGTCATTTATTTATAAGTGATATCACCACAAGGGCTCAGGACTACTTTGGCAAACCTTTATCAAGTACCACAATACGTATTGTACGTGTTGCACTGAGCCAAAAGGAAACCCTATGTTAACAGAGTCCAGAAGCACCATCAACTTCTCTGTACTCTGAGGCATCTGGGATGGACCATCACACAGTGGAAACGTCTGCACACTTTACAAGTCCTGGCTGCAGAGGAAGAGGATACAGGTACCTGACTTGCCTGTCTGCAGTCCTGACGTCTCTCATCTTCTTCTTCTTCTTTCTTTATTTCTATAGCGCTTTTACAATGTAGACTGTGTCAAAGCAGCTTAACATAGAAGTTCTAGTAAACTGAAACTGTGTCAGTCCAGTTTTCAGAGTTAAATTTCAGTTTAGTTAATTTCAGTGTGGTTTAATTTTCACTGCTGAAAGTCCAAACACTGAAGAGCAAATCCATCTATGTGCAGCTCTACAAGTCCCAAAACCAAGCAAGCCAGTGGCGACAGTGGCAAGAAACAAAACTTCACCAGATGACGAAAGTGAAGAAAAAAACTCCAAGAGAAACCAGACTCAGTTGGGCATGACCATTTCTCCTCTGGCCAAACTTCCTGTGCAGAGCTGCAGTCTTGGCACCGGAGGCTGAAGAATGCTGGACGTTCATCGTGGAGAAGCTGCAGGTGTGAGTATGTCACTGGCTGGTGTACAGGCTGACCCACGTGATCAATGCGGAGACTCGTCTGTCACTGGTGTCTTTTAGGAATCGGTCTCATGCTCTCCACTCCTCCATGACCGCCACAGCATCTGCTCAGGATACGGCCTGGTCTAGGATTATGGAAACCTTGGGATAATGAAAAACAGACTAACATAAGATGCCGTTCAAATTATAATGTCTTTTGGGAAGTGTTCCTGACTCCGGTTGCCATAATTAATGCAGCCTAACAAATCAGATTTGGATTTCAAAAGCATTTGTGTTTTATGTGTATGCTAATGCAAAGAGATGTGTCATTAATCTAGTTTTAAACTGACAGAGTGTGTATGCCTCCCGAACTGTGCTAGAAAGGCTGCTCCAGAGTTTAAGTGCCAGACATGAGAAAGATCTACCACCTACAGTTGATTTTGGTATTTTGGGAATAATCAATAATTAATTGAATAATCAGAATTAATTGAGCATAGTGGATGTGAGGGGCTGTAATACACCAGGAGCTCCCTCAAATACTGGGGAGATAAGCCATTCAGGGCTTTGTAGGTAGTCAATAAGTGTAAAAATTTATACAATATTTAATAGGGAGCCAATGCAATGATAAAGAACTGGAGTAATATGATCATATTTCTTTGTTTTAGAAAGCACTCTAGCAGCATTTTGAACCAGCTGTTAATTTGTTAATTAGGCCTACAGGGCAACCGCCTAGTAACGCAATAGTTACAATAGTCTAACTAAGAGGTCATGAAAGCATGAATAAGCTTTTCCGCATCAGACATTGATAGCTTATGTCGAAGTTTGGCAACATTTTTAAGATGAAAAAAATGTAGTTTTACAGATGCTTGAAATCTGGCCTTCAAACGACAGGTTGCTATCAAAAATCACCCCCAAATTTTGGACTGAAGATGAGGACTGAACTGAGAGTCCATCAAGGGTTAGACCGTGTTCTAGGTTTTTGCATGTGAGGTTTTAGGGTCCAATAAGCAAGACTTCAGTTTTATCTGAATTTAGTAATAAGAAGTTTGTAGTCATCCAATTTTTATTTTCAGCTATACAATTAATTAATTTTATAGTTTCATACAAATTATCAGGTTGAGAAGAGATATAAAATTGTGTATCATTGGCATAATATTCCTGTACATACACTTGTCAATTTGTATATTTGCATTCACTACAACTTTCATTTTTTAAATATATTTATTATCTGTTTTTTGTCCTGTCTCTGTAATTCTGTTGCACTGTAGAAGCTCTGTCACGAAAACAAATTCCTCGTATGTGTGAACATACCTGGCAATAAAGCTCTTTCTGATTCTGATTCTGATAACAATGGGAACTAACATGTTTTTTAATGATATCGCCTAGTGGTAGCATATATAGTGTGAAAAGTAAGGGACCAAGAACTGAGCCTTGTGGTACCCCACAGTGTACTTTTGATGGGTATGATGCCTCTTCATTAACTGGTACAAATTGATAACGTTCAGATAGATAAGACCTGAACCAGGCCAATGCAGTTCCTGTAATACCAACATAATTTTCAAGCCTATCAAGGTGAATATTATGATCGATTGTATCAAATGCAGCACTGAGGTCCAATAACACTTAGAGAGAAATGCAACCATGATCGAACGACAGGAGCAGGTCATTTGTAACTCTTAGGAGTGCTGTTTCTGTGCTATGTAATGCTCTAAATTCAAATTGGCTTTTTTCACAAATATTGTTTCTCTGTAGGAAGGAAAACAGTTGAGTAGATAGGTTTGAAATGGGTCTATAATTTACTAATTCTTTGGGATCAAGCTGTGTTTTTTTAATAAGAGGCTTAATGACAGCTCACATATCCTAAAAGTAGGGATGAATTAAAAACGTTAAGAACAGGTTCAGGAACTTCTGAAAACAATTGTTTTAATAATTTGGTCGGTATAGGATCTAACATAGACACTTCTACCTCACCTTCAATGCTGTAGGAGGCGGATTGATGGTGCTTATTTTATCTCTGATGTAGCATACAGGCCGTAGCTGATAAGCAGGATTACCCTTAAACCATATATCCAACTGGCGTGACTTTTATGAGTCCCGGCTCCAGATTTTCTGGAGCCAAAGACCCTGTGCCTAACACCTGGTTTACCCAGGATGCTTTAATTGCTGCTGGGGGGGTCCATTGCTGGTGTTTATCTATGATGCAGATAGCGGAAGGGGGGGATACGGAGTAAATTCCCTCCTGCCAGCCTTTGCAACCCAATCACATTCCAAAACTCCCTCCAGATTTAATGAAAGAACTATTAGAACTCAAAACTCACTACAAATGGTATATAATGTGTTTGCTTGCAGTCTATATGCTCTGCTCTATAGCAAAAGTAGTTAAAATATTATATGAATGTACCAATCCCCCTTTTTGGTATTATATAGTATAGAAATGCGTAGATGCTGTTTATTGTGTGTTTAGAGTGTCGTGTTTAGTACTGTTACGTTTCTCCTGCTACTTTACAACACATGATGCAGAGTGTATGATGAAAACTCATACGGCTTGCATTCTTTAATGCTCTGAATTAAAGTTCGTCCGTCCCTTCAGGGTGGATCCTTATTATGCATATGAGTGACCCAGAGACAAAGGAATTCTCCCGCTCAAACTTTGCTCTGAAACCATTGGTCAGTCAGTAGAGAATGGGTGTGACTTGACCCATAGTAAAACCCATCTACTCCCAACATCTGAGCAGAAAGGCCTCGGAACAACATCTCCGTAGAAGTGTCCCTGACACTAAGGTGCAGACCGCGTGTCTGTACCCACGTGACTCGCCTGAGTCCATGTTTCTTATTTTCCGGCAAATTAAACTCAGTTTAAAGTTTGCGTCTCGCGCATCCTCCGATCTGCGTTGCAAACTCCAATCTTGCATGTGAAGAAAGTCATAAAGTCATTATTGCTGTGTTGAGAAATGCATATTGATGCTTTATTTTAGTTAGATTGGCCACTGTGTTAAACAGGACCCTAGGATTGTGTTCATTTTCTTCTATTAAAGTTGAAAAATAAGCAGATCTGGCAGACTTTAAAACTTTTCTAAAGTTAAGTATACTTTCTTTCCAGGCCAGACGAAAAACTTCTAGTTTTGATTTCGTCCATCTGCGTTCCATTTTCTGGGCTGCTTTCTTTAAGGCACGCATGTGCTCATTGTGCCATGGCTCTCTTCAACAGGTCAGGTCTACCCCAGAAACTTGGCCAACTGTCTACACAACCTATGTTATTCAGTGGGCACTACTTAGGCATCCTGCCATTGAGTGATGAGAGTCAGCTGTGGAACTCATCACCACGATAAGCGGGCAGGGGACCAGAGAATATTACAGTGTCTCACATCATCATTGCAAGATCACACAACTTTTTAACATTACTTTTAGTGATCTTCGACTGACGTAGCCGAACATCATTAGCACTGACGTGTCGTAACTGTTGTCTGGTCTGTCCCACTCTTTGAGTTTTCGTTATGTGTCAGAGCACATGAGCTTTGTTTTGACAGCTCACCATGTGCTCCATTGTCATTTGTTTTCCCCACCCTCTTGTTCATCTATTACTGCTAAATCCACACCTGTTTTTATTCATCCAATAATCAGTATCCCTTTATATTTTCCTTGTGTCCTCTGTTTTGTGCCAGATCGTTGTGTTCGCTGCTTATGATCACTTCGACCCAGCTCACGTCCTTGTTAAGCTAAAGCTAAGCTACTCTTGTCTAGTTTGTTTATATTTGATCTAGTCTTGTCTTGTTCTGTTTTGAGGCTCCAGTGTTGTTTTGCTTTACCTCTTTTAGTTTTTATTTTTGCTTTCATTTCTACACTGTGTGTTAGAGCTCCCTGCTGTAGCTGCTTACCCTGATTATCTCCGTACTTGCTGCCTACGGGTTCTGCTCACCGGCTTCTCTCGCTGTGTCATCCAATACCCGAGGCCAATGGCCGCTCCGCTCTCCCCAATCCCGGTTCACGCCGCTCGCTCTATCTCTATCACTGCCTGATGCCAGCCTTCTCTGCCAGCTGATCGAGCGTTCTGTCACCGCCGGTGACCGCTCTCCACTATTGTGCTGATCCAACCCCCCACTGGCAGGTGCCTGCTTCACTCCCGCTGCCTGGCTATTCCTAACTGGCCTGAATGACCTGTTGCTCCCCGCCGCCACCTGCTGGACTACTCCGTTACTGCTCGCACTACCCATTTCTTGCCTTGATAAATAAAATTTAATTGTTGCCTGCAATTAAACCTGATCTCTTTCCTGACACGACGTGGATAACGGTCTTACTGAACTTACGTTTAGATTTAGCCAGCACTTTTAAATTTGACATGATGTCAGGCACTCTGGCTCCTGGCAGACATTTGACTATGGTGGAGGGTGTCTCTATTTGCATGTTCCATACTATGGAGTCAATAATTACTAGGGCACTTTCTTCAGGTTTCTCAGTGGGTGCATCACTGAGGAGGCTAAACCTGTTTGAAGTTGGAACTGACATACTGTGTTTTCTCCCACCTCTAGATGCTCTCACAGTAACCCAGCCATCTCTCTGCGAAGATGCCGGAGCTGAACAATGTGCAGAGGATGCTAGGCTAGTCACATCCAAAACCTTATCTAGAGACCTAGCACTCTTACTATTGTACTACTGTATTGTCTGCAAAGGAAAACAAGTCAAAGTAAATTTAGAAATCACTACCTTTGATCTTATTTGCGTTTTCCATACTTGCTCTACTTTTTCTGATTTGGAGTTGTAAATATGTAGGCTAATGGATGTCTTCAGTGGAGTGCGCCTACCACTGTTGAGTAAAGTAAAGACCATCAGTGCAAGGATAAAGACCATACAGAACGAGCCTCTATTCGGTCTCTTTACTTGCTCTTTACTTTACTTTTACACTTTACTTTAGTCTTTTACTTAAAAGTAAGGAAACAGTGGTGCACTCCACTGAAGACATCTATTAGCCTACATTTTAATTTCATAATTTTGTTTAAGTGCAAAAATATCCTTAAAATTATTTTTATTTAAATTCAATTCTAATTTTCAGCAAACTAATAAATAGACATTAATAACAAATTGTGGTCAAAAAACGGAGTTATATTTAAACACACTTCCTATTCCTATGCCCCATATGTTTCTGCGTACATCTCCAAAACCTGACAGGTGGACAAATCAAGACTTGTTTTTATTAAAACATATATCAGAATGGGGAAGAAAGGTGATTTAAGTGTCTTTGTGACTTTGCATGGTTGTTGGTGCCAGACGGGCTGGTCTAAGTATTTCAGAAACTGCTGATCTACTGGGCTTTTCACGCACAACCATCTCTAGGGTTTACAGAGAATGGTCCAAAATAAAGAAAATATCCAGTGAGCGGCAGTTCTGTGGGTGCAAATGCCTTGTTGATGCCAGAGGTCAAAGGAGAATGGCCAGACTGGTTCCAGCTGATAAAAAGGCAACAGTAACTCAAATAACCACTTGTTACAACCGAGGTATGCAGAAGAGCATCTCTGAATGCACAACACATCCAACCTTGAGGCGGATGGGCTACACCAGCAGAAGACCAAACCAGGTGCCACTCCTGTCAGCTAAGAACAGGAAACTGAGGCTACAATTCGCACAGGCTCACCAAAATTGGACAATAGAAGATTGAAAAAACGTTGCCTGGTCTGATAAGTCTCGATTTCTGCTGCGACATTCGGATGGTAGGGTCAGAATTTGGCACCAACAACATGAAAGCATGGATCCATCCTGCCTTGTATCAATGGTTCAGGCTGCTGCTGGTGGTGTAATGGTGTGGGGGATATTTACTTGGCACAGTTTGGGCCATTAGTACCAATTTAGTACCAACCACAGTGTACCCATCTTCTGATGTCTACTTTCAGTCATAAAGCACAAATCATCTCAGACTGTTTTTTTGAACATGACAATAAGTTCACTGTACTCAAATGGCCTCCACAGTCACCAGATCTCAATCCAATAGAGCACCTTTGGAATGTGGTGGAACGGGAGATTCGCATCAAGGATGTGCAGCTGACAAGTCTGCAGCAAATCTGCAGCATGTGATGCTATCATGTCAATATGGACCAAAATCTCTGAGAAATATTTCCAGTACCTTGTTGAACCTGTGCCACAAAGGATTAAGGCAGTTCTAAAGGCAAAAGGGGGTCCAACCCGGTACTAGTAAGGTGTACCTAATAAAGTGGCCGGTGAGTGTAGATATATAAATATATAAAACATCTGTTTCTAATGTCTTGGAAGCAGACATTTACATGGATACAACACCACAAAAAATAAAGTGATGTTTTGCACAGTTTGCCGTCAGTTTCCAGGAAAAAGCAGACAAGTCAGGAGCCTTTTTCATTGGAACATGCAGAAGGACTTTAAAAGAGCATATTCTAGGTTAGACACCCCAGTGAGTCAATGTGCATAAAAGTAAAGCAGGAACTAGATTCTTTAAAATAATGTTAAAGTTTATTATTAAGCCATCTGGAGTTGTTTTTTGTCACAGAAATGTTCTTCTGCATCTGAAAAGCGTCAGACTGGAAGTGACGTTGCAATGGGGAGATCACTCATATAAACAGTATGAAGACAATGAAACGCCGTGCACATTTGGATGCCATGATAAAATATTCTGAGATATACACACAAACGACGGACCACAGGCATACAATTATGAGCTTGTGGACAGACCACCAGACAGAACAGCAGTCAGAGAAGATCAATTGAGCTGTAATGTGAGGAGAACAGAGCAGGTTCTTGATAAGAGACCAGTGTTAGCTTACAGACAGATATGTTAGCTAATGAAATCTTATCAGGCAATAGCACAGCTAGTATTGATAATCTATAAGTATTAATGCTTAAAAGTAACAGGAACTAATGAGCATTTAACAGAGTTATTCAATGCAATTAATCTTTATTTCAATAGCGCTTCTACAATTTAGATTGTGTCAAAGCAGCTTAACATACAAGTTCTAGTAAATTGAAATTGAAACTGTGTCAGTCCAGTTTTCAGAGTTAAAGTTCAAATTAGTTCAGTTCAGTGTGGTTTAATTTTCACTGCTGAAAGTCCAAACACTGAAGAGCAAATCCATCGATGCGCAGCTCCACAAGTCCCAAACCAAGCAAGCCAGTGGCGACAGTGGTAA
>CAIGQV010018552.1:98471-153988 GCA_903798115.1 Danio jaintianensis | reverse complement strand
CAACTGACGAAAATGAAGGAAAAATTGCATGAGATAAAATTAGATCTAATGTATGCTTTAAGCGATGGGTTGGACCAACAACGTTTTGGTCATCCCAAGTGACTGTAATAAATCTGTAAACATGAGTCCTAATGTATCATTAGTATCATCTACGTGGATGTTGAAATGTTCTACAATTAGAGTTTTATCAGTTTTAACTAATAAGTCAGAAATAAAATCAGAAAACTCTGTTAGAAAATTGACATAGGGCCCTGGGGGCCTATATACAGTGATTAAAGCGAGAGATAATATGGAATATTTTCTGAATATTCGAAATCATAACATTAGGTGCCAGTATTTCAAAAGAATTAAACATATGTCCGTTTCTCTGATTAACAATAAGAATCTCACTAAAGATTGATGCAACTCCATCACCACGACCAGTCTAATGAGAAAAATGCTTATAGTTATATCCTGAAGAAGTGGCTTCATGTAAACTAATATAGTCATTTTATTTAAGCCAGGTTTCAGTAAGACAGAGTGCTTTAAGATTATTGTCTGTTATTTTTTTATTTTCAATAAGTGCTTTAGGTGATAGTGACCTGATGTTTAGAAGACCAAACTTAAAAAAATGTATATTTTCACAGATTTTCTGTTTTTATTCTTTTTTTTAGGGGGTTTCACCTTTTTCTATTGAGATAGGATAGTGAAGGACAGACAGGAAATTATTGGGAGCAGAAAGAGGGGATGGATCGGCATAGGACCTCGAGCCGGGAATCGAACTTGGGTCGTCGTGAGCACTATGGTGCTATATGTTGGCGCACTTACCCACTAGGCTAGTTTCTATGGGGTTAGCTGGATATGCATTTTTGTGATTTAAGTGGGACGAGCAGGAGTCTATATGGCTAAAATTTGAATTTTCACTTACTAGTCAAACAGAACAAAGTGTCCTGGAGATGTTGTCTGACATAAGTTCAGCTCCAGCTCTGCTGGGGTGCAGACCATCAGCATGGAAAAGCATAGGACACTCCCAGAGAAGATTTCAGTTATTGGCAAAGAGCAGCTTCTGTTCTTCACACCATGTTAATAGCCATTTATTCAGAGCAAAAAGTCTACTGAACCTTTCATCTCCCCAAGTGGAGGACGACAGCGATGCTCTCGCCAGTGCTCAGGATAGAGGGTTCCTTAGCAGAAACATACTTAACATGAGTACCGGGAAAGCAGTGAGTGCGTACATTGTTACCTTTAGTGGAAGCACGGACGTGACGAACGATGGAATCGCTGATGATTGCGACATTACATCCAGTCTTGTGGAGGGGGCGAAGCGGTTCTTCGTGGGGATCTCGAACACCGGAGGCGGTGGCGAGCACCTGGCCCTGGTTATGACTCGAGTTCGCTGCTGGTGCACCCTAGGGCTGCAGTAGCCCGGCATCGGTGTGATTGACACCTGACCATACTGCGTCACTGGTGCGCTGGGCCTGGTCAGAGAAACACACAGGGTTGAGGTGGAAGGAGTGTTGAGATTGTACCACACACTTACCTCAGATGAGTGAGCAGCAGCAAGCAACGTCAAGCAAGGCTTATTTTCCCGGAGCTGTGCTCATTTCATCTCGAGGTCACGGATCTGTGCTTCCACTGCCTCCAGCTGCAGCTCCAACGCCTCCACCGATGCGTCTCCTGCACTCAAAGATTATACATTATACAGGGTGAAGAGCCAAGACATTAAGTGAAAGAAGCCGATAGCTTTAGCTGTCTGGTGCCTGATGCTAGCAGGAAAAATAAAAATAGTAACGAATGGGGATGTATTTTATGATAAAAATTAAAATTACACGCGCAACGAGGCAACCGTAACAAGAAATTATGCCACATTGTCACTACTTTCTTTAAATTTAGATAAGTGAATGCAAAACACAAATAACACAGAACGTCTAGAATAATGCAGAAACATCTAAACAATGTACTTGCAAATCTTTTTATTATACAAAATGTTTTCAGAGCTTTTTGTATTGAAATAAAAACTAAGGTTACATATCACTGTTTTTGGTAAATGCATTTTGCAGTTAATTGGATTTTGTGGTAAATGCAACAAGACCATAGTCTAAGCGGAGTAGATTCAGTGCAGCAGAGAGTTACATGCTTACTGTGTCTTAGTAAAGAATGATGCCAAGACTTGATGTGCAGTGCCTGACTCTGCACCCAGACTTGTAATGTAATGTAATATATTTTTATTTAATGCCATATCAGCAAACCAAGGCTATTTTCATAGCAAGAACATTTCAATAATAAATATACAATTAAAATCAACAAACAAATGAATAGATAAATTAAATAAGATTTTTAGCGCTAATACATGATAAAAATTGAAAAAATTTCCTGGTATCACTTTGCTACAAAATGTCCTTAAGAGAGTTCATTTCATAAATAAGTCTTCTGGAATCATTAAAAGCAGGACAGTCTAGCTGAATGTGTTTACTGTAAGAGGTATTGTGCAGTACAAACATTGAGTAGGATCTTCATCTTTGAGCAAAAAAAAAAAAAGGGTTATTATATCTGGTTAAAATCACTTGATTAAATCTAGTCTTCTAGGCTAGATTTGATCTAGTCTAGTTCAGGTTGTATTTCACAAAATGTATTATTTTTCAATGCATCCCACTCCTCTTGCCACTTGTTTAAAACGTAAACATTGATTAAAGGTCTCATCTTTGAAGTAGAAATTTGGCATTTGTTCACCACTTGTTTCAAAGTGTCCTTAGCAGCTGCATCAGCTCGCTCATTTCCTGAAAGCCCAACATGTCCTGGAACCCAGCAAAAAAAGTATACGATAAAACTGGTTTTGGAGATGGTGAGCTATTATCAATCAATAGGATGATCATTTTTTTGAAGATTTCATCACTTGGAGGTATGATTTGGAGTCTGTAAAAATGATAGACTTGTTGCCCCATTTGCCCCTTATGATCAAAAAGGTGGTGCTAGGGACCTATTCTACCCAGGTCCCCACGGGGGCACCCAGACTTGGGGGGCTTGCTGTCTGAACCTGTATGTGCTACAGATAGCATATATGCACTTTAGGCAGGAGCATACACTGTTAAAAATTGTCCCGTTAATTTTCCCGTGCTGTTGTTTGTGTTTAGACTTTCAGTTGCCTGTTAATAGCCAGTTTGAGATATTTGTGATTTAAACTGTTAATTTTGTTACTTGTCACCGTTGTTGAGGTTCATATGCTGATTCTTGATGTCTTTTTGAGTGCAACTTACACCATAGAGCAAAGTGTTTTTGTCCAAGATATTCTTAAAAGCTTGAAAAGCATGTTGTGTTACGTTTAACAATAGATTGAGCATTGGATAAGAGCAGTGAATTATATTATATTACTGTATATTATATACTGTATATTATATTACTGTATATTATATAGTATATTATATTAGAACAGGTGCCTCACTAAAAACTATATTAACTTCACCAGATCTTATTTAGTTTTTTGGCTTACTTGCCATATCAAAAGAGCTTTTTAAGCAGATTTCTTAAAAATTGCAGCAGCCTAAATGAATGTTAAAAATGTCAGGGTTAAGAGCCCAACTTAAGCACACTCTATTCTCCATGATGGTGACTTAAAATGTTAACTTTTATCTCAAGAACACTCAAAAAATTATTCAAGCCCTTCTTAGATGTGACACAAGTAAATACTGTTCCCTTTATTTAAATATATCTATTTTAAAAATATTCATTTACGTTTAATTGATGTAACATAAAATGTATTAGTCGTTTAACCTATAATCTTTATTAATCCAAAACAAATGAGTTCAATAAGGTGACCCCATTTTGCGCGTGCGCGAGACCGCGCGTTTTCACTGCCACCTGCCCGTCTATCCGTCCATCATTTTCCACCTGTGGCTGCAAACGAGTTGATGAGATGCTCCTGATTACAAGAAGTCAGTTCTTTGGTGAGTAATCGTTTCTGCTTCTTTTTTCAGCGAGTATCTCGCTGTGAATGCATGTCATATTGTATAATATCGACCGTGTGCAACAAGCGTGATAAAGTTTTGCTTGGTTTTCAGTAAAGTTGGCGGCTAACGTTAGCTGGCTAGCCAGCCGCTCATCATGTAGGAGAAAAACAGACTGACATAGAGTTAACGCTTTTTATCATAATGTTCCGACTGTTTGACAATGTATTTTAACTATGAGTCAATGTATTTTTTTTCAGCAGTAAGTTAATGTTCTGATGTTGTGATCACGTAGTGAATGTTGATTGAAAATTTGATGACTCATAAGATATTTACTACCAAAATTCAACTGTAAATCAATGTTTGTTTGTTTTTTGACCGGTCTTTGAGCCCGTTTCAAAATGCTTTTCATGTGTGACCTCAAACACAAAGTTGAAAATATTATATTGTTTATTTGGCTTTTGTTCAAATTAAAATAGCACTGTAAAATGTATTAAACAATATTTCATGATTTTATCTGTCTTCGCTGTTGCTGAAAAATTGCTAAAACGTTCTAAATTATGTTTTTTTTTAAATTATTATTATTCTCAAATGCAATTTTGACTTGTTGATTAGCTTTTAAATATTCCTGCACTTGTACACACACTACTAATGCATTTATTTTATCTTTGCAGTTTGATCAGCTTTACAGGGTTCCTTCTGGCAACCTCCTAGTGATAGTAAGTATAATCTTCTTACTAAGCTGATATGTGTTGTTATTATTAATGTCATGAATGCTTATTGTATTTAATCTACTTTTTAGGTTAGTGTATGTGGCAGTGCAAAGAATGCAGTTTGGAACTAGATAGCAGGTATTTATTGTTGCAACATTTTAGGCAGACTCATGGGCATTTTAGAGGCAGTTGTCGCTATGTCCATACACAGATTGCCCGTGTACGTTTAATACATGGAGTAAGCTATTAAATCACACATACAGAAGTCATGCTAAACAGCAAACTCCGAAGCCAGTAGTAATATCTACATTCCAGTGTCACGTGTGCTCATGCAGAGAACTAGCAACAGAAAGAGACTTATTCCAACACTTAAATGGACATCTCAAGCATTATGAAACTGTTCCGTGCGTGTTTCTAGGATGCCCATTTAAAACTAATATTTACAGTACATTCAACACCCACAAAAACAGGAAACACAACCAATTTTCATTAAGAGACTTTAGAGCCGATGTCATCAGTACAAGCAATCAGTTGCATCAGTCAAACAATTTTACAGATGGAACAACAGAGAATGTAGATACAGATCATGAATGTGAAACACTTACTTGTGGTGATTTTGGTGAGTTACGTTTGCCAAATTTAGTTGAGGAAAAAATTGCTTGTATTTTATTGAAGTTGGAAAATATTGTTCATGTTCCAAAGGCAGTTGTTGATGAAGTCCTGTCTGAACTTCACTACATACTAAGCACAGCATATCTGCCTGTGACAAAAGCTATTGTCTCTGATGTATTCCTTAGTCATGAACTACACATTGAAGAGTCAATAGTTGATGAGCTTTCTAGTGTTCTATGCAAATCCAATTCACTAGCCAAAGCAGTTGCAAAGGATGGTCCTCTAGCTACTGCGTATAAGCGTACACAGTACTATACCTCTCATTTTGGTGTGTTAGAGCCAATAGAGTACATACTAGATGCCCAAAAGAATAAGACATTTCAGTACGTTCCTCTATTACAATCTTTGCAACAGTTACTCTCTCATAAAGACGTCCTTGAACATCTTGAAACTCTGAAAATACATGACCAGAATTTGTCAGGTCTTAAAGAGTACAGAACTGTAAGAGACAGTGAGTACTATAAACAAAATTCTTTTCTGTCTGGTGAGGATTTAAGAATAGTAGTTAATATTTATGTTGACGATTTTGAGATTTGTTAACCCCCTTGGGACATCTCGTAAGAAGCACAAACTCTGTGATGTCTATTGGGTTTTGGGTAATTTGCCACCAGGTTGTCATTCAACACTAACCTCAATCTATTTAGCCGTTCTGTGTAAAGCTAATGATGTCAAAGACTATGGCTACAAAAAAGTATTGGAGCCTCTCTTACAAGACCTGAACATATTAGAACAGCATGGTGTCTTCATTTCTCAGCTTGGTCAGTTAAAGGGTTCAGTCCAGTGTGTAATAACTGACAATCTTGCCGCCCATGGGATAGGTGGATTTGTTGAGAGTTTTTCTGGTGGGTCAATATGCAGGTTTTGTACAGGAGATAAGTCAGAATTTCAGACTAAGGATGTCAAGTCAGGTGCTTTCCAGCTTAGAACCAGGGACATGCATGATGTTCATGCCAAGTCTGCTCTCGAGAACAAAACTATTTGTTGTGGTGTCAAAAAACATTGTGTTTTCACAGAGCATCTTTCACATTTTCATGTTAGCACGGGTTATCCTCCTGATATTGTCCACGATCTCTTTGAGGGGGTTGTTCCAGTGGAACTTGCACGCTGTATTAGTTTATTAATTTCCAAAAAATACTTCACTCTGGATGACCTAAATACATTTATACAGACATTTCTGTACAAATGGGGGGACAAAACCAACAGTCCACATGCAATACCACGCACTTTCACATCTACCAATACTATAGGTGGCAATGCACACGAAAATTGGAGCTTGCTAAGACTACTTCCCTTTATTGTTGGGCATCTTGTGCCAGAAGATGAACCAGCATGGCTAGTGATTCTGGATCTTAAGGGCATAGTTGAATTGGTTGTAGCTCCTGTTCATACCGAAGAGACCATTGCTTATTTTGAGGCCAAGATATGTGATCACCGACAACGCTACCTTGAACTCTTTCCACAGATAAAGCTCCTCCCAAAACATCACTATTTGGAGCACTATCCGCAGTTGATCCGTTGCTTCGGGCCTCTAATTGCAATGTGGACAATGAGGTTTGAAGCTAAACATAGCTTTTTCAAGAGGGTTGCTCGACACACAAATTGTTTTAAGAATATACCCCGTTCACTAGCTATTAAACATCAGTTCATGCTTGCCCATCACACACATACATCCAGTCTCAAGAAGTCATCCTTGGAGGTCACGGATGTTTCAGTCATGCCTGTTGATGTCTTTAATGAGGGAGTAGTGTCCACAGTAAAGCAGAGATACCCAGATGTGACAGAGGTTCATTTGGCAAAAAATGTGTCTTGCAGTGGCATACACTACAGTAAGGGGATGCTTCTTGTACACGGCTCTGTAGATGGACTGCCTAAATTTAATGAGATCATTCAGCTCTGTATTCTTAAGGAGAAGCTGTGTTTTATTGTACAAGATATGTGTGCTTGGTACAGGGAGCATTATGGTGGATTTGAACTAACTGCCCCACCCACTAGAGAGGTTGCCCTAATTGAGTTTTCTGACCTGGAAGACCCATATCCCCTTGTGGAGTACATTGTTGGAGGAGGTCTGCATATGGTAATTTTGAAAAGATTCGTCATCGTTAAAGGTTAGCATCTTCATTAAACTTGAATAAAACTGAACTTCAACTCTGTAATCTGGACTCTACTAGAACTATGTTAAGCTGCTTTGACACAATCTATATTGTGAAAAGCGCTATATAAACAAATTTGACTTGACTTGAATAGTCTGAGATTTGGATGTCAGGTTCATATAAAACCTACAATTGAATGCAAAAGCATCCACTTATTTTGACATTTTAAAAACCATTTTAGAAAAACCATTTGTTTTCATTAACATATTTGATTCACAAGTGATGTTCAAATGTTCCTTAATTAGAAATTAAAGTTAACATTTAATTATTTTATCAGGGCGTGCATATTTTTGTAAAAACAAAATTGCTATAACTTTGTTTATAGTTTGTTACTTCTGGTATATTTTGCTAAGCTGCCAGATTCAATGTTGTTGATAGCCTGTTTCAAGTTAATAAACCTTGCAACTCTAAATCTCGAATATTGGAAATAGCTGAAAGTCCATTAAATACTATGCTAGGGTTAAGTTTGTATTCTCTTTTGAAATGGCGAAAAGAGTACTAGTTTTTATCAACATAATATACAGTTGTCCTCTAAGTTTACATACCACTTGCAGTATCTGTTAAAATGTGAAGAATATCAATGAAATTGATAAAATCATACAAAATGCATGCTAATTTTAAAATGAACCCCCTTGCAAACGTTTTCATACCCTTGATTTTAATACTGTTCTTGATTACCTGATGATCTACCAGTGTTTTTCTGCGTTGTAATGTTTGTGAGTGTCTTGTTTGTTCTGAACAGTTAAACTGCTGCAGTTCCTCAGAAAAAGTCATCCATGTCTTGCAGATTCTTCAGTTTTCCAGCATCTTTTGCTGATTTGCTACCTTTCCTAATCAGAGCCATCTTTTCAGTCTGAGGATGATTGCGGCACTCAAACCAACAATTAAAAAAGTTCAAATGCTTAGTGATGCTTCAGAAGGAAACACAAGGCATTAAGATTTAGATTGATATCACAGTCATACAGTCACTGCTTAAAAAGGTTCAGATCTACAAAAGATGCTGAAAAAAAGGAAGAATCTGCAGGACAATGGAGGATTTTTCTCTGAAGAACGGCAACAATTTAACTGCTCAGAACAAGCAAGACAACATGACCAAGCATTACACAGCAGAAAAACACTGGTTGATCATCAAATAACCATACACTATTAAAAGCCAATCGTATGCAAACTTTTGCAGGAGGTTACTTTAATTGCAGGGTTTTAGTTGTTTTTTTTTTGTCTTGGGAACTATATGTAAAGATTTTATGTAAATGATCTTACTCAGGACAGGAAATTGTTTTTTTATCTTATGCATTTTAATGTCAGAGTAGGTGAGGTGCAAATTATTTTCATTTTAAATACAATGCTAATGTGTTGTTTCTTTGTCTTCTGTTCTAGATTAAAATCGTTCTGTAATGACAGCTCCAGCTGTTCTGCGAGTAATTTTTGGTGACGAGTCCGACTTCGAGAAAATTATCCCTGCCCTCTGGAATTCCAGCAACAGTCGAACAACTGCACACATCATTAAAGACGTTCTTTAGGTTGCAACAGGACTTCCGTTTGCAATACATGGATGCTGATTTGAATGGTTTTGTGAACCTAACTTCAGTGTCTGAAATTGCTAACAAAAGCACACTGAGAGTAATATACTATCCTGTCTTGTCACCCGAGGAGCCCTACGTCACTTTGTACCCCGTAGACTTATCTGGTGAGACCTCACTTACCAGTTGCCCAGATCCTCAAACCCCTGCTTCATCAATAGCCTCATCCAGCAGCAATGATACACTGTACACATCAACCCCACATTCATCCCCAGAAACTCAGCCCTCAGGACTTTCCTCCTGACCCAAAGTGTTTCAGATCCCTAAATTCACCTATGAGGCTGAATTTGAGCTGCAGCAAAAGAATATAGACTTTGAGACAAATGGGACATACTTCAACCCTGGTTTTAAGCTGAAAGGAATTATCCTTGATGGCCTAGCCCAAGAAATGATGAAACACACAAAATACCAAAAAGACTATCAATGTGAAGAGGTAGCAGCAGCTTTGACAAGGGCACATCCTTGTTTGGGTCAGCTAGGTTCCAAAACAGGATTTTGGGGTTGGAAACAGTCTCTGAAGTATAAAATGCAAAACTACAGAACAAAGCTTGGGCGACTCGGACATCCTGAAATTCGTGTTAACTCCTTGAAGCACAAAAGAGAAGGCCAAGGCAAAGCTGCAGCCAACATCAAGAAACCAAGAAAAGCTAAAGTAAACTACATTCCTTTGCACCCAAAAGGGGAAACAACAGAAAGCTTGGAAAATGAAAGAATTTCTTTATTGTCAGAAGTGAAAAAGCGTGACAATGAAGCAGTCATAAAAGCAAAAATGGAAAAAACTTTCTCTCTCAGACGTCTTGAAATTGTGCAGCAGAGGCCAATGATAGAAGAGTTCAAAAACAGATGGCCTGCCCTGTTTGAAGAAAATGAAGTAAGTAGATTTGTACTGTATGTTGACCTTTTTTTTATTGTCCATGGCAAATAATAGCTACATAATTGCAGTTTTAATTTGTCAATAATCCTGCACCCCTATATGGTAGAAATTATAATTTTTTTTTAATAAATGGCTGTTTTTGTTTAATTTCCAGGTGAATGCAGAGTTCCTGCAAATCACCACCAAGCCACTACAATCAAAGTTCTTGTCACAGCTGGACCACTTCTCTGACAAGCTAATACAGATCTTCAAGAAGAAAGGAGGAATGAAAGGGCAAAGGATCAAGGATGTCCTGGCGATTAATGATTTGGTAAGTAGATGTGCTTGAAACATCCTTTCGCTGTATTGGGGTGGTTATTGTATGGTTGTCCATAGCTGCTCATTTTAACACTTTTGGGAAATAATGCTTATGTAGCAAACTTTTGCATTTCACCCACTGCATTACACCAATATTGTCTGTATAAACCATGCATTGCAACTGTTACCTTGTTGAGAGCATTTAGGGGGGCACCTTGATGGGCACAACCCTCTGTTCTCTTTCATGTGCACTTACATTTTTACAAATTCCTGTCTTGATTGGTCCTTCTGCTTTAGTGTGATGATATCAACACCAGAAGGGAGTGCATCCTGAGAAGCCTCATCATCTACCTCTGTGAAGATCCTGACTCATTCTTTAAGGCATATTTGGTAAGTTTGATTGTGTTTCTCATGTAGTCTCTAACAGTGTCAACTCAGTAGTTTAACTCCCACTCCCTTTATTTCTCCCATGGCACACGATTATGGAACTGAATAACTGTCAAATGTAAATAGATGCACACAGAAATATTCACAAATGTATGTTGTGACTAATATATAAATTACACAAATGACCAAAATATTTATCATTGCATATGACTGTGTTTTCAGGCCTCTGGCACTGATGATGTGGAGAGGGGCATCTCAAGCACAGTCATGGGGATTTACATGATCCGAAGATATGACAGTGGGGAGCCAGAGGATGTGGGAATTGTGATCGAAGGCATTAAAGTCCTGAACAACGTAGGCAGTGTCATCGTGGGGTTCATCGTGCTGTTTGGGCTCATTTATGCCCTTGATCTGAGCTTTCCAGAAAACCTCAAGTACACCTTTGAGTTCATCCAGAAAATCATAATGAATCTGGATGGACACAAGCTCAATTCAAAGATACAGCAGCTGAAAATCAAATTGTTTTCTTAAGAAGTGAATACCAGATGACAAAAACATGAAGTTTCTTTATCTTTTGGTATTTGGGATTCTTTGGTCGTTTCGATCTTCTGCCATCTTTCATCTACTAAACCAACAACACTAAGTGAACTCATGGATGTTTTTCTTGTGACATTTTACATTAAGTGACTAAGCTACACAGAGGCAGCACGTGGGCAAGTAAAGAACTTGGACATACAATTGCAAAATTGTATGTTTTATTATAACGATAAATGTATTCTATGCAGCCAGGGCGGGACGGAGTGACTTGGTGTAATAATTGGTTCTCCCTTACAAACTAATGGTTGATGGGGTTTTAAGTTTGGAATTCCCAATGCAACTCTTTTAGTGGGACGCTAACATCTGCACTTCATTGCTCATTCATATATAGTGTCAACGGGTGTCTCGATTACTCTCGTACCTGTCAGGTGATTGCATGACTCAACACGGGTTAAAATGGACTTGACTTGATGTTGAAACAGGATTCAACACACTGCAAATTTTTGAATTATGAATGGCCAGACCAATACTTGCACAGCTAGTCAAATGTTCAGAGATTGTTTGAGTTTTGGTGACAATAGGTCTCCTTGTCATAATCAAACTGTCTTAGTCTGTTTTCACCTTCCCATAGCCCAAATTTGGTCCACACAACCTGTGTTTTTTTATTTAATTGTTGTTGTTGTTGTTGTTGTTATTATTATTATTATTTTGGATAAACCAAAAGGCTGTTCTTCAGTGTAAAGGAGCAAACTGTGTTTTTGTTTGAATTGACCATTTGTACTGCACAGATTGAAAATGCTGTACCTCTCGAGTAGCCAGCCATTTAGCCAGCCTTATGTTATGCCTTTTAAGAAATATTACAAAAAAAGTTTGCTTCACATTTCATTAAATATGCTCTGTTTTAGGTAGATTTTTGTTTGTGCATTGTTAACATGTAAGACTGGTTTTATATTTCCTGGTTTTAAGGTCTGACAGATACTAAAAATTGTCTGTTACAGTTTAAATTAGTCAAGTAAAACAGGCAGTAGTTTCTGCCTCTTTATTGTTCAACATATTACATATATTGTGCTTTTAATGCATGTTATAATTAAGTTAAATGTTGATCAAGCTAGCATTGATTAAGCTAGCATAGCATTTATTGGAACTGTTTTCATTGTGCGTAACTTGCTGGTGCCTCTACTCCCTTAATGTGTTTGTGGCTTTGGGGGACATGGGATACATTTACTTCACACCAGATGCAAAACCTGTTGAAGTGTTTCTAACAGTTTTTTCCAATAAAAGAAACTCAATCTGTTTGGCTGGTGTGTGTGTGTGTAGTAATGGGGGATCAAACGGAAAATAAATATTTTGAATTAATTTATATTGAGTTGAACAAATGTAAATCAAATATAGTAATTTAATGGATTTCTATTTGCTTAGCTATATTTGATAAAATTGAGGTGGACTAACTCAATTACATTTCGTTACGTGAATGATCTTTCTTTAGGTTAGGGCTACGTATATTTATTGGATGGAAATCCTGCACACAATTAAATTGAGTTATTTTTTTGAGTGAAGAACTTTAGTAGATGTTATACCAAATTAAACGTTTTAGTAATAGGTGTAGCTGGTGATACTGTTTGTAGAGTTGTTTAATCATTTGCTGATAATTTTAATGATTTAATCATTTGTTGCACTTCAGATTAATTCATTACAAAGCTGTGACTGAAGTTGTAGTTTTTTGTATGTTCTGTTCTTGATTTTTACCTTCAGTATTTCTTCATTTGTTCATCGCTAATCCTCAATTATCATTTAATTAGTCATTTAATTAATTCATTTACTTCAGCTTTGCTCCATGTTTCTTGAACACTCAGTAGTGTGGACACTTGGAAGTGTTTAATTTAAACTGAGGTATTTGCTCTGGGGTTTAAAGGGTTAAAGGTGTGAGACGTAAAAACACGGCGTAAAAATGTATTTTAACATTAATATAATGTTAATTTAAATTTAATCAGCAACTAAACAGCTACTGTCTTTAAATAAAGAAACATGCAGCATAACATCAGCATTTTGTTGTTCATCTTTGACTCAAACACTGGCTCTACTCTCCTCCACAAGGGTGACACACAGAAGAAATTTGCTTCGGGTTTTACAGCAAAATACTGTTTTTCCCTTGATTTTACGGTAAACTACTGGCAGCTGGGTTGCCAGCAATTAACTGTTTTTTTTTACAGTCTACTTCCGTAGTATAAATTAACATTATATTACTGTTAAAATACATTTTTACACCGTGTTTTTACGTCTCACACCTTTAACCCTTTAAACCCTCAGTTTTAATTGAACACTTCTAAGTGTTAACACTACTGAGTGTTCAAGAAACATGGAGAATGAAGAAACAAATGAAAAAATACTGAAGGTAAAAAAAAAGAACAGAACATACAAAAAACTACAACTTCAGTCACAGCTTTGTAATTAAATAACCTGAAGTACAACAAATGATTAAATCATTCAAATTATCAGCAAATGATTAAACAGCTCCACAAACAGCATCACCAGCTACACTTATTACTAAAACATTTATTTTTGTATAACATCTACTAAAGTTCTTCTTGAGATAAAGGTTAACATTTTAAGTCAACATCATGGAGAATAGAGTTTGCTTAAGTTTGGCTCTTAACCCTTACATTTTTAACAATAATTTATTTTGGCTGCTGCAATTTTTAAGAATTTTGTTTAAAAAGCTTTTTTGATATGGCAAGCAAGCTAAAAAACTAAATAAGATCTGGTGATGTTAATATTGTTTTTAGTGAGGCAGAACCTGTTCTATTTTAATATAATTCATCATTGTTATCTAATGTTTAATCTATTGTTAAACGTAACATAACATGCTTGTATATGGCATTGAATTCTGGAAGTTTTTACAAATACCTTGGACAAAAACATTTTGCTCTATGGTGTAAGTTGCACTCAAAGAGGCTACAGGCTACTGAAAGTCTAAACATAAAGAACAGCAGAATCAAACGCAAATAAAGAAAACTGTAAGACCATTATATTACATAATTTATTCATGCCGCACTACATGCTGGGATTTTTGTACTGTGCCACACCCAGCATGCATTGCGGCGTGAAACATTTTAATTGTTACCATTGTTGAGGTACAAGGTCTGATTCTTGAGGTCTGAGTGTGTCTTTGCTATAACTGAACTGCTTTTTTATGTTATTTCTTAACTCTGTAAAAGAGTTAGGTATCTTTCCTGTTTCCACTTCTCATTAATAAAATAATATCTGCAACTAAGCATAAAAACTATTGCATAACACTAGTCATTCAGACCTTTAAAAACCTTTCATCAGAAAAAAAACTAGATTTATCTACCTATTGACTTGCCAGCTTAATTGCTATAATATATGTTTTATAAACTCTGTGTTACAGAAGCTGAAGACTCTAAGTTTATGAATTCAAGAGTGAAGACCCCAATTAAGCCAGCCCCTCACTCCATTACGGTGACACAAAAAAAACCCCACCTACATTTCTGTTGATTCTCAATAAGAATGGTATGGAAGTCAAAGCGGTCAGTAATAAGTGTATCTGCTTTTGTTTGTGGAGTTGTTTAATGATCCTCTGATGAGACAAAGTGTTTTGGTTGATGTTATTTAATGTTGTAACTGAAGTCACTGTTTGTGTTTATTGTTTCTCTTTCCTTCAGTGATTGTGATTATTAAACAGCAGGTGTTCATCAGTGTCTGAAATCACTCATTTGTGCTCATTAACTCTGTCAAGTGAACTATATTAGTGAACATAATAGTGAACAAGGGCACAAAGTGTGATTTCAATCACAGACTTTAAATGTCGACTCTGAGCTCTGTTAATTCACAGTTCACTGCTGTTAGTTACTTTCTCAAAAACAAAAATATTACCCAGAATGCACTGTTTTTAACAGAATATTACTGTTTTAGTGAAAAAAAGACATATTTTACTTTTATTTTACGTATTTTACTGTAGAATCTGACCGTTTTTTAACAGCAATTATTTACATTGTAGACATATCCAAGCCAGCAGACAAAAGTATGTTTAGGAGTCAAATTGTAAATAAAAGATATCAAATATTAAAACAATTAAAGTGAGTTTTAAAATAATGTTTCTATTTTGTCAATGTTTTTTTGTTTTTTTTGCCATGGGTATAAGATGATCCGTATTGGTACTTTGTCCTTAGACAATACTGCTACACAGCATATAGGCAAGTAACCCTTACCTCTCGCATATCAGAAAAATTGCCCCATTTTGGCGACAATCCATAAAAAAATACAATCACAAGTTGTATTACTGTATAAAATATTTACAAAGATTTGATCAACAGATCTGATCTGCATTTATGGTTAAATACACTCTTACTTCAACCCTAATTCAAGTTCAAATTCTAATTTAACTCAAATGCAAGTCTTATTATATAGCACAAAATCTTAAGCACTGTTAATACCCAACATTTTTACTCTTATATGTATATACGTATATGTATCTGTGTGAGTGCATGTATAAGTAGGTAACAAACATATAATACTGAAAGAAAAATATATCATCTGACCCATTTAAAAGCAAACGTTTTTGAAATTATTTTTCAGTAAGTTGGCCAACATTTATGTCACTATCATGTCTTTAATGTGTGCTAAATTTTGAATGCTGTGCTAAAAAGATGCTGACAACCTCATCCTTGTCAACCCACTGGAAGGATCTAGAAAGGGGAGCAAATGTAGTGGACAGTTCTATGTTCTTGTCGAGCCTGTGGCGACCTCAAGTATTCCACCATCAGAGACTTCATGAGGGCTGATGCACATATGCTAGGGGAATACAGCAAAAGCTTAAATCATGTTTATTTGGCAACTCATAGTCTGACAGACTTACTGATATTTAGGAATTTATTGAAACTGCCAACCATATAATTTTTAATATAACATAATACCCAGACACATTTGCGGACCCTTTGGTAGTGAACTGCACGTGTGAACAAACCTACATTTTTCAAATGTTATAATTGTTTTTTTCGATAAGATGAATTTTCCCCCTATGTGAATAAAAAGTGCCTTTACTCATTGACAGGACAAAATATATTTTTCTCTCCCTCAAGAGGTTCCAAACCTTTATGAGTTTCTTTCTTCTGTTGATCACAAAATAAGATATTTTGAAGAAAGCTGAAAACTTGTAACCACTAACTTCAATAGTAGGAAAAACAAATACTATGGAAGTCAATGGTTAAGGTTTCCAAAGATAAGAGTCAAAGATAGTTTTGAGTTTTACCTGCCTGCATTATATACAAATATTTTTGTAATTATTATTTTTTGTAAACAGATAATGGCATGTATAATTAATTCAAGATAGGGGAAATAATAATTTACCTGATGAACGAGGTGAAAGTCCGAGATTACTGTGTGAGAGAAAGTGGTGCACAGATGACTGAGGAGCCTGTGGAGAGAAAGCCTTCTGCTCCGGATCAGCATCACTGCTGCCGATGCATCTCCTTATAAACACATCACATGACAATAAATTATTAATTAGCTGTGCAAACGAAGTCACCAAGCTGTAACTATACAAGACATTTATAATATTAGCAAACTGATGTTACCAGTTGTCTTATCATATGGTTACATTTTTACACAGTTTAAAAAGCTAGATTTAAAATGCTTAACATTATAAGCTAGCTTCCGTGCTGTACTTTAGACTATTCCAACGTAAACACATCTTGTTGCTTCTAATTACTCTAATAGTCATGCTTACTGATTTGGAAGTTGGCAAATATTTTTTTTAAATGGGTCGTGTATAGTTCACATTTTCATTGAGCATGTTTTCTGCCTTATCTGCGCCAGCTTTCAGTCTGTAGAGCGTGCCTGTCAGATAAGCAACGTCACCACAATGGTTAGAAAAAAAAAAGTTTTCCGGAAGTGGGAAAGAAACAGACACTTTTTCTTCAAAACTTGTATAGTTTTCAGGTAAATAGTTTTTTAACCTAAAATACGCTCTTTAATTCTCAGTAATCCGGTTCGGTCAACTGTACGCCGTTACAAAATCAGCACATTTTAAGGTCTGTTTTCTTTAAAAATCAATGGTCTTCACTGTCTGATTGATATACGATGTGGGTCTCAGAATGTACAAGAAGCACGGCATTAAATTCCATTTGTTTAAAATATGGACATTTATTTTACCACAGTATTTTCAAGGGAGTTTCTGCGCTAACCTGGTGGTACTGGCGGTGCTTGCGTTTGAATGGCTTTTCAACTCGTTTTACCCTCAAACAACTAAATGAATGCTAATAGTAAATTGATATGGGATCTCTGTACCACAGTGATGTTGCATGTCGGAGGTAAGCCATATTTATTACATCTCTGTCAGTGTTATTAAAACAGCTTAATTCATTTTTATACGATTTATATGACAAAACTTTGTCAGCTGTTTAAATGTAATAAGAGAGCCTAGACCATTTATATACAGACTTGCTACAGTATAAGTGTTGCTGGAAGTTCATTCCAGTATTCCTGCAGAACTACAACTCCTAGAACTCTTTGCACCCATCAACTCCTGCAACAGCTGACAACACTCACACACAGACACAGCTGTAGCTTGTTGTTACTCATTACATGCACTGTATATACACTTCACTTTCTCACTCACATTGCTTAGTCTTGTTTACCTGTAGCATTACTAAGCATTTTCCTTGTCTTGTTTTTCTGTGCCTTGTTTCCAGATCCTCGTCTTATTTATTGATTTGTGCTGTTAGCCACCTGTACTGATCTCTTCGCCTGTGACTCATCTACTCTTTTGGATTGCCCTGTATGTACCTGTTTGCTCCTGTTTAAATAAAGACACTGCATTTGGATAGTCAACCCCATTGCCAGTATTGTCTGTTACAGAAGACCAAGCCAAAACATGGATCCAGCAGAGCAAATAAAAAAAATTAAGGGGTCTCTTTAAGAAGATAAAAAAAATTAAGGGGTCTCTTTAAGAAGCGTTAGAAGTAACCCTGCAACTCAGTGAGTCTTCCTTCACTGTTGGTGAGGTGAAGGAGGAAGCCCCTAAATGTTTTATTGGGGGGTGGGGGGGCAATCAACAGCAAGACCTGTTGGCTGCGGGGCTGGCCACTCACAAAATGGCCACCAGCAGCACCCAACATCAAGGCCCGCTGGAAGTGGGGCTTGCCATTTACAAGATGGATGCCAGCCCCTCGCTGCTGCTGTCAGAGCTGCCAGAGCCAAAGATCCTCCTGACTTCCCCGAATGGTGGGCACCAGAGCCGCCACCGGAGTCCCATAAATGGCCAGAGCCGCCACCTGAGTCCCACGAATGGCCAGAGCCGTGTGACTTCTCAGTGCCTCCTGACCCACTAAAGGCTGATTTATACTTCTGCCTCAAGCGCACACGTATGCTCCAGCACAGCCTATGCGTGGTCGCATAGCCCTCGCCGTGGCCGTAGGCGACGCTGACGCGTACCTCTCAAAAAATGTAACTCGCAACGACGCGTAGCGCAAGCTCTGTGATTGGTCGGCTTGGTAGCGCTGACGAGTATGGGTGGGACCGAGAGCCGTGCGAATCCGTTGGAGCGAGTGTATGCAAGTGTCAAGTCCTGTGAAGGAGCTCCAGATGGAAAGTTTTGTTTTGTGTTTACCTTATGATTAAAGTTGTTGCACGTCCACCGGTTCTCGCCTCAAAATGAGCGAGTTTGAGCTACTTGTACATTCAGGTAGCGTTCAGAAAAAACAAAACACCAGTGAAGAAACTCGACACAGAGGAACATAAAAACCTACTGCCAGCTAGCGTTTTGGAAGTGTTATTGCAGAGCAACACAAACAGCGCGCAGAAGTATAAATGCACGGCAACGTGCAAGGCTTGTATAAACCAGGCTTAAGGCAGTTCTGAAGGCAAAAGGGGGTCCAACCTGGTACTAGTAAGGTGTACCTAATAAAGTGTATACACATACACGCATTCGTTCATACATTAATTTTCTATTGGGTTAGTCCCTTAATTATCAGGGGTCGCCACAGCGGAATGAACCGCCAACCAGCATATGTTTTACACAGCGGATGCCCTTCCAGCAGCAACCCAGTACTGGGAAACATCCATACACTCTTACATTCACACACACTCTCCTACGCTATGGCCAATTTAGTTCATCCAATTCACTTATAGCGCATGTATTTGGACTGTGGGGGAAACGAGAAACCGGTGCATGCAAACTCCTCACAGAAATGCCAACTGGCCCAGCTGTTCACATAGACTATGACATAGACACTTTTTTATACAGAAATGCCAACTGGGACAGCTGGTGTACACACACACACACACACACACACACACACACACACACACACACACACACATGTATATATTTTTGACACAGTCTACATTGCAAAAGCTGCTATGGAAATAAACATGAATTAAATTGAATGTCCCAGCCCCGCACTCTACTGAGTTGGTAAACCCATTGTTAAGCCTGCAGGCACTACTGCTGTTTTGATCTGAGTCACTTTTTAAAAGTTGCCAAAATTATACAAATCAATGTTCAAATTGCAAAATTTGTTGCTAGGTGCTTTAACAACAACAACAAAAAATGTTGTTAGGGTAGTATGAAAAGTAACAAAATTAAGTTAAGAAATTAGAATAAGAATAAGAATACTATTATAAGAATACTATTATAATAAATATAAGAGTTTTTTCTTTCTCCCATAGAGGACGCACGCCAGTTTTGTGCTGCCTAAACGCATATATCTATGAACGCTCAAGGCGACGTCACATCTTCTTTATCCCAATGACCCGGAAGTTCTTCTGCTATTTTTTGACACGTAGTTAGCGGCGTTTGCGGAGTCCTGGACCATTAGCGGTGTGAGTAAAACAGGACAATTCATTTCATTGCATCTGATTATTTTTTTTTTTAGCTGTATTACATGTTTAAAGTTGTGTGTTGGACTGTTTGAATGGCGCTGGCAGTAACTGAATATGACGTTTCAGCGTTTTTGTACACGCTAACTTAACCCAAACAAACGAACATTTATGCTAAGATCACTTTAAATGTGCAATAAACAAATGAAAATGTAAAATATTTTTGTAAACATGTTTACAGAATGTTTTTAATAAACATGAACTGTTTAATGTCGTTTTTCTATGTCAAAAGCGCAATGATAACAGTGCCATAACGTTAGCTCTTTCTAATAAAACTTGTTTTGGTTGTTACCAGATAAAGGACGATATATGTCCTATGCTGGTGTACGCATAATTTAGAAGCTTACAAGCATTTTTAGATGCATAAAACAAGAACTTGCATACATAGAAAACAAGATACATAGAAAACAAGCACCGTCAAAGCATGTTGGCTATTCAGTTAACGTATTGAATACTATTCAGTTAACGTATTGAATACTATTCAAACTATATTGTGAACCTGTATTCATATTGGAATATTTCTTGCAGAAAATAAAATATTGCAATATCAGATTTTTTCAATATCATGCAGCCCTAATTAGTTCATCCTTGTTTATGAGCAGGTAAATGTATACACAATGCACACAGAAACTATTCTCATAGTTTCAAGATCTTGCAGTTTTGAAACGACATGAGGGTGAATAATTAATCACAAAATAAAATTTTTTATGAAATATCTCTTTAAATAACATAAAAAATTTAGATAAGTTTAGCTTAATCATTTTTAATAATACTGTCATGCATTGGATTTTTCTGCTTTATGTCTTTCAGGCTACTTGAAATGTCAGGATTTGACAACTTCAACACAGACTTTTATCAGTCTAGTTATAGTGTAGATGATCAGAACCAAGGAGGAAATGGCTACAGCAACACAGATGAGCCCTACAAGTAGGCCTGAGCTTTACACAAGTTCTGATGTTATTATTTTATTTTTTGATGTTGTGTTACATAAGGTTTTAAACTGTGACCAAATTGTTATAGTTTTTTTAAACAAGTTTAACAAGAGCAAATAGTTTTGCCTAAAGGAAAAGTTTTAAATAATTTGATCATGTAAATATTGTATGTTTCACAGCCTTTTCACTGGCTACCTGTAACTGAATTGATTAAAAGTTAGAATTTTTAAAATAGCAGTTATTGTTATAAATGCTTTATTGTATAATGTGTATTTCTATGAAACAAACTTTTTTTATATAATAATTAGTAACTGAATTTCTGTGAAAAAAGTAATTTTATACCTAAGGTAACTTTATAATTGACATTGTGTAAAAAATAACAACATTTTTTCATTGGGCTAAACAGTAATGCAGCTGAGAGATTTATTACTACTTATTACTATTATGTTATTTTTAGGAACTGTATGAAATGGATTTTATCTTTTGCTGAAATGTCTGTAAATGTGACAATAAGTAAAACTTAATATTGTAAAATGTAACTATTATTGGGCTACTATTATAGGACGCGGCAACATTTCAAAAATATCAATAATATAATGTTCCATAACAATAATTATTAACATTTTGTATAACATGTAAAAAATAAAAGCAGTAGAAAAATAGTTACATTTAGCTAGCTACCTACCTAAATTATTAAAGGGGAGGTTTTTTTTATATTATATCCAAAATGTTTTTGTGTATGTGTGTTGTTTTTCAACACTTATAATATAATATACAGCTTTCAGATTTTCTATGGAAAAAGCTAAGCACCTGGATCCACTGAGTGTGAAAAAATGTTGTAATCTTAACCCTTTGACACATACAATCACACCAGTGTGATCAGACTAGGCTGGTCCCTGGAACGTAGGGCATTATTTACAACAAATAGTTTGGATAACTGATTCTGTTCCTCCATTTAAATCTTCCACGTAGTCTCCCAAATTCACATTACTTGTACCATTTTCAATTCATTTGTGCTGATTCTCCACCATCTATGCATTCAACATAAAATCTTTGCTGGCCACTGACATTAACTTATTTTATTAGGTTTTTCCTCTATGCTGAATAGCAGGTTTGTCAATGTGTTCTATCTCATGGTTCAGTATATAATTAAAAGCTTATGGTCAAGTACATATGAGTGACCAAGCATATGTGGCAGAAGGAATATTTTAAGTCAATCTGGATAAAAGGTTGACTATCTAATTCCATACATTAATCTATTTTTATAGTTAATTTAGTTTAAAAAGATTTAAAAGACCCTGCCTCTCTTGCTACACCTTCTGGGATATATTTTCAGCCATGCCCACATTTGTGGTTGTGCAATAAAATTTAATAATCTATAAATTGTCCATTATTTGTCATCCTCTGAGAAAATGGTTGATATTCGCCTAGTTACCACAGATTCCAGCGTAGCACTAGTGAAAAGTGCATTAGAAATAGTGAAGGAAACCAAATCCACCTGCACTTTTCACCTGCTTTTAGACACAATATGTGAATGGACTAGGGTTGGGTTTTTTCATAGCAACTTCAGGTCAGAATAACAGCAGCTGTGAGGAGATTGTAAATAGAAAGTATGTATAAGGTCGCCAAAGTGGCTTTTTGGTTTCTTGTACATCCCAGCCACTAGCACCCCATCTGAAAGAATTTTTAGCATAGGGTTAATCTAGTCACATGCAGCATTAAAACCATAGAGAGTTAACCAACTTGTCTTTAATTTCTAATGTTGCCATATATCAGGGGTCACCAAACTCGGTCCTGGAGGGCCGGTGTCCTGCAGATTTTAGCTCCAACCCTAATCAAACACACCTGAAACCCCTAATCAAGCTCTTACCAGGTATACTAGAAACTTCCAGGCAGGTGTGTTGAGGCAAGTTGGAGCTAAACCCTGCAGGGACACCGGCCCTCCAGGACTGAGTTTGGTGACCACTGCCATATATATTTGAATAATGATGGTTGGTTCCTTTACTTGAAAGCTCAGGTTTGATTATTATCATTTAGTTTGTTTACAGAGTTGAGGTTTACTGTATCATTATTATTAACATGTTACATATGTTGATCTTTAAAGTTTGCTTACCATTGCACAAACTTTGTTACATTTTATTTATTTAAGTTTAAGGGCTCTATTTTAACGATCTAGGCTCTTTAAGTCTAAAGCGCAGGGCGCAAAAGCATTAAGGGCGTGTCCGAATCCACTTTTGCTATTTTAAGGACGGAAAAATACGCTCTGCACCGCGGCGCATGGTCTAACAGGGTTGAGCTTATTCTCTTAATGAGTTATGGGTGTGTTTTGAGAATAAACCAATCAGAGTCTCATCTCCTATTCCCTTTAAGTGTCAGTTGCGTCATGCCATGGCGCATTTGCTATTTACATGGCGGACTTTGTAAGTGGAAAAACTGAACGCTTCAATGGCAGAAAACAGTTAAACAGACCATCTGGAGCGAGAGGATAAAGAATGAGCCTCCTCCAATCGGCCTTTACTTTCACTTTCTCTTTCTCTCTTTCGTGGATAAGGAAACAGTGTTGTACGCACAGACATCCATTAGCCTACATAATTATTTTCGTTTGTTAAGCGCAAAGATTTGTTTCAAAACCATTTCTAAATTCAGTTCTAATTTCCAGCAAACAAATAAATGAACAATACAGAGTTGAACAATACAACAGAGTTGTATCCAAATACACATGCTATGCCCCATATGGTCCAAAACCTGACAGGTGGACAAATCTAAGCTTGTTTTTAATAACCCCCCACCCCCCCCTAGAACAAAAATACATTGAGGTAGGCATGGGACGATAACCGTTTTCAAGGTATACTGCAGTTAGGAAAAGTCAAGGTTTTAAAACCGTCAAAAATGTCTGCAATACCGTTCCTAAGGTATGTGTAAGTTTTTTTTATTTACGTTTGTTTTATTTGTTTTTTAGAACAACAGTATCTCCAGCAGAATTGTACAAAAAAACAAATGAAGACAGCAGAAGTCAATAATTAATTTAGCCTGACATGTTTACTATTCCAAAATATTTTAAATGTTTGTCAAAATAAAATATACTGTTCAAAAGGTAAAAAAGTTTTTGCTTTTTATCCAGACATTTAAAAAGAATATATTTTAGAGCAGTAATCACAATACCGCGAAACCGTGAGACCGTGATATTTTTATCCAAGGTTATCATACCGTCAGAATCTTATACCGGCCCATGCCTACATGGAGGCAGAGGTTTTTATATTTATGTAGAAAGTAATAATTTTTGTAATATTTTAATCCTTTAATTCTTTTTCATTTGTAAAGATATTTCTGTATTGCTGTACATCCTACGTGTTTTAAGCAATGTGTAAGCGAGGCGCAGAACTAATGCACTCTGCACTGGACTTTAGACCTGCTTTCAGCTGGTCTATTGCACAGTCTATTTTTGTTCCTAAAAATAGCAACGCACCAACAATGCGCCTTAACACAGATCTCTTCTAGACCAAAACACCCATGAGTCCACAAAGTGGCGCAAATGGACTTGCTATTTAAACAACGTGGCGGAAAACGGGAAAATTAAGGTTGGGTTGGTCAACACGCGGGTCTTGCGACTTACTGCGCTGGGTGTATGATAGGGCCCAAAGAGTCTCTTTAACACTTATGTTTATTTTAAGACATAAGACAATATATTTTTGTATAATTTGTTTTTTGTTTTTGACTATAAAAACTATTTGCCTTAGTAAAGTTAGTAAATTAAAATTAAGTGTTTAAAAAAAAATTAAATAAAAAATTATTAAACCCCCTTATCCTATACTGCCTAGTTAACCTAATTAACCTAGTTAAGCCTTTCAATGTCACTTTAAGCTGTATAGAAGTGTCTTGAAAAATATCTAGTTAAATATTACTGTCATCATGGCAAAGATAAAATAAATCAGTTATTAGAAATGAGTTATTAAAACTATTATGTTTAGAAATGTGTTGAAAAAAATCTTCTCTCCGTTAAACAGAAATTGGGGAAAAAAATAAACAGTGGGGCTAATAATTCAGGGGGTTTAATAATTCTGACTTCAACTGTATATACGCACATATACATACATACATACATACATACATACATACTGGACTTTATATTCTAAATGGATTGTTTAAAAATATTCAATAATTATCAATCTAGCAATACTTCTTCTCATCAATCACCAGTTGCTCATTTAGCTCTTTGTTTTTCTGGGAACAATACTTTCATCACAGCATAACTAATTCATACTTATTAGTATACTTTTTCTAGTGTCTAGCCGAAATAAAATGTATATGGATAAATATACAGTGCACAGCATAAATGAGTACACCCCTCACAGATCTCTCTTTTACATTAATATTTTCTACAGGATGCTTTACAATAATAATTTTGTGCATATACTTTAGATACCTAGTCAGTACCTGGAACTAATCTAACAAAAATACTTAATATCATGGCCCAAAAAAATTGTATACCCAAATTGATATGTTGGGGAAAAATATTAAATGTAATTTTAATATATAGGAAAAATCAGGAGAAACATTCAAAAATGCAGTATAATTTGCACGTGCACTCACACATTTTATCCCCCTCAATTTTGTTGATTCTGTTTATTAGGGACAGAGCACCGGAACGGTGCGTAGGCCCTATTGGAATTGCTACGTTTATTATTCTTCTCTCGATTTTGAGGGTCTAAACATGCCCGAAAACTCACAAAACTTTGCACACGCCCCAGAAGTGGCGAAAATTTACGTTTGTTATAGATTTCGGAAGTGGGTGTGGCAAAATGACTCGACAGCGCCACCTATGCACTTTTGACGGACTGGCCCCCAAGTTACGATTCACACACACGTATGAAAATTGGCATACACGTCAAACATGCCAAAACCTACAAAAAAGTCTCTTGGAGCGAAATCTCAAACCCAACAGGAAGTCGGATATTTTTAACTTCCTCTGCCAAAAAAGTGCAGTTTTTGCCATTTCCAGGCGTTGTATTTTAAAGAACTCCTCCTAGGGATTTCATCAGATCAACACCAAAATTGGGTATTGTCATCTAAAGGCCTTGGCGATGTTAAATTGCGAAGATCTAGAGTTTTCGTCGAAGGGCGTGTCCGTGGCGGTCTCACAAACTTTGATGCTTCGCCACGAAACAGGAAGTTGTTATAGCTCAGGCATACATTGTCTGATCTGCTTCAAAATTCATATGTTTGATAATAGTCCTGACCTGAACACATTTACATGCCAATATCCATATTCAGCGCCACCTGCTGGCAACAGGAAGTGACATGTTTTACAGTGTAACAAGCTCCTCCTACAAATTTTATCACATCGAATACATGTTCCACTAGTTTAGTCCAAAGGCCTTTGTGATGTTCTAGAGTTTTCGCTGAAGGCCGTGTCCGTGGCGGACTGAGAAAGTGCAATGCTTCGCCATGGAGGAGGAAGAACTTATAACTCAGCCAAACAATGTCTGATCTGCCTGAAAATTCACAGGGTCGATGAGATTCCTCTCCTGAAGACATCTGCATGCCAATATTGAGTCAGTCATAGCGCCACCTGCTGACAGAAGTATAGTATAGACAGTATAGACAGTAAGTAAATGTGTAATTTTCTCAGGGTTTTTTTATGTATCAGCTTAAATTATTATTTTCCACGGTTCTCTGTCATCCTAAGGCCACCGGGTGGCGGTGATATATATATATGTATATGTGTATATGTGTATATATATATATATATATATATATATATATATATATATGTATATGTGTATATATACATATGTATATGTGTATATATGTTACCATGGTAACAATCTTGATAGGTGAGCTTCAAAGCTTATCACACTCACACGTGAAAAGAACTGGACATTTCTTTTAATAGCTATTTCTATATTCTAGAATGTATGTAATGTTTTTTGTGCGTGTGTTCATGAACATGTTCACAGGTAGACCGCTATGTCTGTGCTAAATAGTGTTTATTGATGATTTACTGGTAGCATGTCAATCTTCTTGGTATTAAAACCCTTAGAAGTATTGCTTAATAACTTAGATTTAAATACCATCACAGAAGTGTTTGATATGTATGTTTAGAGAAGAGGTATGTGGTTTAGAGAACAACCGTATGCATTGTATTTTGGTACTTGTAACACATGTTGAGATTATAAAATCTTTAATGCTGCGTTCACACCAGACGCGGAAGAAGCGTCAAGCGCGAGTGATTTACATGTTAAGTCAATGCAAAGATGCGAATAGACATCCTGCGGCGCGATACGCGCGAATGAGGCGGCGCGAATGACTCTATTCGCGCGAATGAAGTGGCGCGAGTTGAGCGTTTTGCGCGATTGACATGCTTATCGCACGTTTCGCGCGAATCGCCCGAGTTGGAAAATCTGAACTTCAGCGGACATTCGCACCGCGTTAACCAATCATGAGCTTTGTTTTGTAGGAGCATGATTATGACGTAGCGCCTGTTGTTGGTGTCCCACTTGGGGTCCCGAGGGCAAATCCTCTTGCCAACAGTTCGCCAAACTGTTCTCGGCTCAGTCGGAAGCACCGCTGAAAGCTTCCATCATCCAGGTATAGTTTCTGGAGGAGTTTATGAACTCACAGAGCTAGGTGTACCTCAGAATGGATCTAGTGGACTCAGGCACGGCTCCAAACGAATCGACGCTGTTTTTCAGTCTTCCTAAAGCACATAAACACCCCTATTCTCTCAATAAAATCCATGTTAGCCATTTAGCAACGAAGCTAGAGTCACCGGGCAGACAGAAGCCCCGCCCATGACGCGAATCCGCGACTATGGTGAAGTGATTTTCACACGCGAATGGAGCGAATTTGACTCGCGAATGAAGCGGATTTTGACGCGCGAATGAAGCGAGTAAACTTAAAATGTTCACGTGTCTATTTACGTGCGAATAGCGCGTTCCGCGTCTGGTGTGAAGACAGCATAACACTTCTCTATGAAAACTACTCACCAAGCATATGTAAATCACAAGCCTTAAACAAAGAGCCATAAAACAGGCTAGAAGGCAACATCCCATTGACTAACTCAACCCCTGAGTTCATGACATAAGCAATTCTATTTAAGGAACTGAACAACAAGTTCACACCCTCTTTTTCGCACCGCTCTCTTGCCTCTCTGACTCTTCTCGCTCTGACTCTTACTCCTCTTCAACTCTTCAGTCGGTCACCAGCCAAAATGTGACCCAGGCCTTAGGCCTCACACAAGTTTAGGCCAGGCTTCAGCCTTCTCTTCAGAGACTTTCAGCATCAAGCCAAGTCTCTATTCTGGACAATTTCAACTCATAACCTCGCTGGAATGCTGATCAGCCGATCAGAATGGAGAAGGACCAGCAACGACTCATCAAAAAACTTCCAAGCCAGCACACACTGCGTAAGCCGCTGACAAAGAACTATGCGAGTTTGATTTAGTTATCAGATATGCTAGCTTATCATGTCCTTTGTTAAAACAAGGTGATTCAGTTTTCTTTGATGATTGGTTTTAGGTTATTGATGTTGAATTTGCAACTCTCTCTCTCCTCATAGGGCCTTTTTCGGCCCTGTCCTCATTAGCTATGTTTCCATCCAAAAATGCGAATTAACTTAATGCGCAAAACTGGAATATCGCATAAAAGATGTGCGAATAAAGCAGCGTTTCCATCCAACGAGTCAAAGAGAACAAAATCGTCACTTCCTGTTTAATTGGCGCCAAATATCAACAGTAAAAACGGAATTTGCTGAGGTAGGAGAAGCTGCGTGAATCTTTTCTTCATTTAATAAATGACTTGCGCCTCATAAGGCAATGCTGACACGCAGTGAACACGTGGTGGCGTTTGAAGGCGTGTGACGCGGAGCACAGACGCTCTTAACAATTCTGGAGGTCATTAATAATACAATAACACTAATACTGAAATGGTTAAGGCATTTTAGAATGACCAAAACAACATTTCAGATGTTTTACAATGTGGTCAGTCTGCTGGTTTGTCCATTTACAAACATTTTTATCATCACATGATCTCTTATAACCAAATCACATGACCTTTTTTTTTATGCGCATACTGGAATTTGTTCGGTTAAAGTGTTTCCATCGCAGTTTATGAGCATATTTTCTTATCGAATTAAAATTTTATCCTACTCAGTTATGAGCATACATTTTTTATGCGCATTTTCAAAATGTATGCGCATCTTAGCTTTTCCATCAACCGATTTCTTTTTTTTTTTAATGGATAGAAACGTAGCTAGTGTCTCAGCCACACTCTCTCTCTCTCTCTCTCCTCAAATACATGTTTGTAAATAGATGTGTTGTCTATACCTTTTTGTTACCATTATTAAACGTTTGAGCCCATGCAGATCGCTTGCTTTTTAAACACAGAACAAGTTACTTGAACTCAAAGATAAAGCAACAGGTTGTACCAATCCGTTAATGTAGTAAGATTAAGATGAGCAGGTAAATTTAATGTAATTTTAATTCGGCTACCATTAACAATAGACAACCCAATTATTCATAATTAAATAATAAGTTATTATTAATATTAATAATTTTATGAGCTTAATAATTAACTATAAAAAGTACCGATAAGAGTACTGTTAAAGTACCGAACCGATAAGTGGTATCGGTAAAAGTAGTGATACCATTAAAACATTAACGAGACCCATCCCTACCTAGAACACACTTCTTTGGAGCCATATTCCAGCAAGTCCTGTGCAATACTGCAGCAACTTTAAGGCCAGTTTATACTTATGCATTGAGTCCACATGTTAGATCTGGCGTAGTCTTTGCACAGATCTCTCCATAAATGTACATATCTAATATGTAAATCTACATATCAAGTCAACATTCAATGTAATATTTTTGATTTCCTAGCTTGTTCTAGCTAGAACTAGTGTGGATGGGGCCGAGAGCCATGAGACTCGTCTGTCACTGGGATCTTTCTGGGATCAGTCTCCCCCTCTCCACTCCTCCATGACCACCATAGCATCTGCTCAGGATACAAGCTGGGTCCAGGATTATGTAGACCTCAGGATAAGGAGCAACAGACTAATGTATGCGTAGACGCCATTCAAATTATATTGTCTTTTTGGGAAGGGTTCCTGGATATGTTTGCCCTAATTATTGTACAACAGTCCTAATAATCCTTTAGAGGATTTGGATTTTAAAAGCATTTGTGTTTTATGTGTATGCTAATACAAAGAGATGTGTCTTTAGTCTATTTTTTTTTGTGTCTGTCTCCTGAGCTGTGCTAGGAAGGTTGTGCCAGATATAAGGATCTATCGTGTACAGTTGATATTGATATTCCACAAATAACCAATTGTCCAAAAATTGAGTAGTGAATGTGAGGGGCTGTAATACAACATACGTCAAATACTGGGGACCTAAGCCATTCAAGGCTTTATAGGTGGCTAATAAGATTTTAAAATGTATACACTGTTTATTAGGGAGTCAATGCAAGCTGAAAGAACTGGAGTAATATGATTTCTTACTTCTAGAAAGCACTCAAGCAGTTTCATTTTGAACCAGGTGAAGTTTGTTAATTAGGCTTGCAGGGCAACCACCCACAAACTCACTACAGTAGTCTAAGTGAGAGATCATGAAATCATGAATAAGCTTTTCAGCATTAGACATTGATAGCATATGTTGAAGTTTGGCAACATTTTTAAGATGAAAAATGCAGTTTTACAGATGCTTGAAATCAGGTCTTCAAATGACAGGTTGCCCCATTCACGACAACTTGCTTTTGTATAATGTTGTTATTATTATTAATAGTATTATTTATTATATGCATATTTATATTTGTTTTATTAAAAACAAGCTTAGATTTGTCCACCTGACAGGTTTGGGACCATATGGGGCATAGCACGTGTTTTTGCATATAACTCAGTTTTTTGACCACATTTCGTTATTATTGCTCATTTATTCGTTTGCTGGAAAATAGAACTGAATTTATAAATAGTTTTGAAACAAATCTTTGCGCTTAACAAACAAAATTAATTATGTAGGCTAATGGATGTCTTCAGTGGAGTGTACAACACTGTTTCCTTATCCACGAAAGAGAGAAAGTGAAAGTAAAGGCCGATTGGAGGAGGCTTGTTCTTTGTCCTTGCACTGCAGATGGTCTGTTTAACTGTTTTCTCGCGTATGAAACGTTCAGTTTTTTTCCACTTACAAAGTCTGCCATGTAAATAGCAAATGTGCCATGGCGCGATGCAACTGACTCTTAAAGGGAATAGGAGATGATACTCTGATTGGTTTATTCTCAAAACACACCTATAACTCATTAAGAGAATAATCACAACCCCGTTAGACCTTGCGCTGCAGCTCAGAGTGCATTTTTCCGTCCTTAAAATAGCAAAAGTGAATTCGGACACGCCCTTAATGCTTTAGCGCCCTGCACTTTAGACTTTGCGCCTAGATCATTAAAATAGAGCCCTAAGACTATAAGCCAGATTACTAGAAAGGAAAGCTGCCCCAGTCCGGGTGGGATGAAGACCATTTCTCTTCAACAGGTTAGTTCTACCCTAGAAACTTGGCCAATTGTGTACAGTACAAGTACAGTAATGTTATTCAGTTGCCACCACTTAGACCAGCCATTAAGTGATGAGAGTCGGCTGTGGAACTCGTCACCACAATAAGCGGTCAGGGGACCAGAGCATATTAGAGTGTCTGATAGCATTTTTGCAAGATCACACACTTTTTTTAACATTATTTTTAGTGTTCTACAACTGATGTAGCCAGACATCATTAGCGCCAACATGGATACTCATATTACTGAACTGACATTTAGATTTAGCTAGCACTTGGCATGATGTCAGGCGCTCTGGCTCCCAACAGACATTTGACTATGGTGGCTGGTGTCTCTGTTTGCATGTTCCATGCTATGGAGACAATTACTAGGGCACTTTCATCAGGTTACTCAGTAGGTGCATCACTGAGGGGCCTAATCCTGTTTGACGTTAAATATTGCAAAATGTGCTCTTTTCAAGCAGCAAACATTTTGCAATGGGGTTACCACCTCTGCCTTATTTTGAGTCAGGAAAAACCCTGGCCATAGGGTATGGCTATCAATCGATGCTGATGTGTAAATTGATCTTTATTCTGAGTGTAATTCATTGATGGGCTACTCTTGCTTTTGCTCTCGTTGTTTTTTGTGCATGTGCATGCTCTGCAATGAGAAGTGTCCATATGAGGAATTTTACTCTTAATGACGTCATCTAGAGCCATCCTCCAAAAAAAATTCTGAAACTAGTTCCAACACAGAATCAAGATCTTCTCTGCACTGAGCTTTTATGCTTCTGTAATATTTTTAATAGGTAAATATTATTTATATAATATTTTTAATTGAACTAAATGTGTGGATTAGACAAAAAAAAAACAACAACAAAAATGAGGCAATACTTTTTACATCATTGCATCTCATATCTGACTCCATGAGGCACATCTAACAATTGATTGGACAATTTTTGCATTCAAATGCTATTTGCATTTTACATTTGACTAATAAATGTTTTTTATTCACCATTTCTTCATCACAGGCAGGGATATCACTATGTTTGTGTACCATCTGTTGTCAGTCATAGCAAATGCCATAAATTAAACCAGACTGAAACTATCATTTGTTACAGCAAACATTTTTATAATAAACATTTTTTTTATAATATAGTTCTCAATGAAGGTGTACCATCAATACATTTCCATACTATTTTAATCACCCAAGTCTAACTAATTATTTACAAAATAAGTGATAATTTTGTAATGATTATTGTATCATTACTTTAAGAAGTACGTTCTACTGTACAATAGTAATAGACCTTTATTTCTGTTGTTTGTCCAATTTATAGACTTTTATTTTGACAGGTTGTTATGAAGACATTTGGTATTTTCTTATGTATTGTAGGTTTTTTCTCAAAATAAACCGTGACATGCTGGTGAAGTGCTGCGAGAAAAGCTGACCAGATGAAGTTTATATGTTCATGTCCTTTGCAAACACGAAAGGTGTCATTCGTTTACACAGACACACAAAACTTCAAATTTAAATCTATTTCCGACACTAGCCCTTGTCATGATTTGATTAAATGTTGAACACTATATTTAATTTATTAATCCAAACTTTTCAAAATTCTAAATCTGAATTCTGTGCTATATTATAGGTCATTTTTATTAGGAAATAAGTTAAAAAGCTTCATATAAAAATTCATATCATAGCTTTTGTAGGCCCTTGATGTTTAGTGTGAGAAAATGCCCTGTATCCTAATTATGATAATAAATGTATTATTGCTTTCAACAGACCATATGGACAGTATGATTACTCGCAGCCAATGGGCTACTCAGCAGCTCCAGGAATGATGCAGCCACAACAGCCATACACTGGACAGATATACCAGCCCACACCAGCCTTTACCCCAACCTCCTCACAATCCATGTACAGTAGCAGCTTTGAAGATGAGCCCCCATTGTTGGAGGGTAAGTAGATCTGCTGTACTTGTTGCAGACTTTGACAAACATTTAATTAACTGTGATTTTACCAAGTACTTATGTATTTTTGAATTTCACAAATTATTCATGTTATATTCCAATTTTGTTGGGGAAATTCTAATCCTTGTATGGTAAATTGGCTGTTAGTGAATAAAAAAAAACAAAAAAGGTGCTAAGGTTGATCGAAAATCGATTACGATTCTGGAATCACATACTTAGATTAAGAATCGGATACTTGTTATAATATTAAAATTTCGATTCCTGTGTTCACATTTTTTTTGTTCACTTGCTACTCTGCCAGGAACTTGCGCGCTGGTAAGCACCTTGAATAATAATCTAAACATTTGTTTAGAGATGGAGTGCAAGATGTGCCCAAAAGTGTCGCTACATGTGGTGAAGAATGATGGCAAAGATAAGTGTAATAGACTAATGTTATAAAGCAGGGTGTCATAACCAGCATGACTAAGGCCCAATCCCAATTCTATTTTTGTACCCCTACCCCTTACCCTTGGCCCTTGAAACAGAGTGTGAAGGGGAAGGGCTTCAAAATTTACCCCTAAGAAATGGGACAGCACTACAACACCTGCACACGCCATCATATGTCATCGCAATCTCTTGCTTCATATGAGATCCACTATCACAACTGCTGTAGTTATTCCAGTTGCTTTATTTTTTTGGTATTGATCACTGAAGGCAACGATATCATGTTATAACGATATAATGTGGCAATAAGATCGTAACTGTACTGTGCATTTACACCCTGACCATGTAAACACACAACAACAACATTATACCAGTCACTGTAAAAAGGTCATTCCCAGCCACTAGACTTTTCTGACAGGGTATTCGAGTGTCAGAATGTTGTGGCAATACAGGAGTTATTATTATGGATTATAGATAGCGAAATTTAGCTTTTTTTTTTTTTAAACATGACTGTAAAACACGAACGCGGTTATGAATATATTAAAACATATGCTTGTTTGTTGTAAAAATTCGTAATAATGACAAAAAATACTAATTTGTGCATCTCTTTACTTCCGTGTACACCCATGCTGCTGTTGTAGCTGTTGTATTTGGGAAATTTTCTTACTCCTTGGTTTCGAGTGTGGTCCTGAAAAATCTTCGTTTCGAGGAGTATCTAGCCCTTCCCATTAGCTCTACGCCTTAAGCTAAAGAAAATTGGGACACCCCTACCCCTTCACGTGAACACGCAAAACGAGCGGTAGGGGTAAGTGGTAAGGGGAAGGGCTAAGGGGTAGAATTGGGATTGGGCCTAAGCATCTGCTGTCGGTTCACATAGGCTACTTCACAAACATCGAATTAAAAGAATGCACCGTGTTAGGTTCATTGTGCATCCCAGTGCAACCAACAAGTGTTGTGCATTTTAGTTTTGAGCTTGAACTTTTTGAGCTTTTTTTTTATTTTTTATATATATATATCTTCAGGTGAAACTAAATAGCAGGATGCACTGCTGAAGCGTGCAGGAGAGACAGGTTTAAACTCCGTCATTCATAATCTTAGCTTTTGTATTGAAGTCGAAAAAAAATGTAGGAAGTAGAATATTCTTTTAACAGTCCTGATATGTTTAATCTTTTTCTTTTGCAAAATTCTGCCCTTGTTTAATTCCGTTTATAATAATCATATGTTTCATATTTAAATCACATTGTGTCTATAGCAGCAGCATAAACAGAACATCCTGATTCATTCCTGATTCAGCTCCAAAAAATGACTTTAACAAAGTATATAAAAATGACATTTATTCAGGGACAATAAAAAAAAAAAAATGAACATAAAATTAAAATAAATTATTTATAACACATTATTTTCTTACCTCAGAATTGTACAGAACTGTACAGTTTAATAGGACATGTCTTTCTTTGGGTTCGTAAACAAGCCGTTTCACGTCATGAGGCCTGTGTAAGCTATGCAAAATTAAAAATATATCTTTATGCAATTATTCATTATTAAGATCGAGATACTTTGGTTAGTCATTCAGACTGAAATGATACACATTGTTCAGATAATAAAAAATGTTTAATTTTTAAACTGCGAGTGTGCATCTCCATAAAAAGCATGTGCTGGAGTGCTTGCAGAACAGACGCACATGCTTAAGAAAGATAGAATACTTGTTATAAGTTAATAAGGATAAGTTAATGTTATCTGTCTACTTTTTGTGGTTATATTCAACAGAATCAGTAAACAATTGGCAGTCAGCTTGCACTTTTTTTTACTTGCACTTAATAGTTATAGTATAGGATAGTTAAAGGGGCAGTTACCCAAAAAATGAAAATGCACCCAGTATTTACTCAGAAAGTTTTTATTCTTTCTGTTAAACACAGGTAAAGATATTTCGAAGAAAGCATTTTATGTTTAAAAGAGAAAGAAACACAAACAGGTCTGAAATGAGTGAAGGGTGAGAAAATAACGACAATTTTCCAGTTTGAGTGAAATATGTCTTTGTGTCTTCTCTACCTCAGAACTAAAATCAATCAGATTTTACAGGTAGCAGTAAGTTAGATATACATATTGGAATGTCTTTATAGCTGCAAAAAATAACCTGAAACAATGTTCACTTAACATCTTTTTTTGGGTATTTAAAAAAATAAAATAAAATAAAAACTTAAAGTTAAATAAGACAATGGTTTGGTTATTTATAAATGAATATATAGCCTATAACAAATGCTATTATATATATTTATTATTTTGTAAATGTATGTTTTTAGTTTTTATTTAATAAATGCTGTATTTTCTATTTCTGCTACTTAAATTTATATTTGGGCTACCAAAAACTGAAGAGTGGCTGCCCGGGGGCTACCAGGAATTAATATATGCATTTTCTATGAAAGAAGAACATTTTCTACTAACCATTTTTAATCTAACTCAAGACTCTTATCACAAATTATTAATTATATTAATCTATATACAACCTTTTCACTTACGATCACAAGGTTTTACTTTTATTTAGGCTATTGAGTCGAATTCAGGGAAACACACATAGAACAGAACCTTCTTTCACCTTTTGATTCCAGTCAGTCAATATTCTTGGAAAACAACAAAGAGCAAGATTTCAGCACACATTTACGTTATTGTAATCTATCTAAGACATTTAGACTTGTTGTTGTAAAAGATCATTTAGCTCGTTTAAGTTACACGTTTAAAAGAAGATAAACATGTCAAAATAATTGATTAAAAAATCCACAATAATGTTTTTAAATAATAAATGCAATTTGGTACCTGAGAGATAGCTCCTACGTCCTTTCTGATTTTAAAATCCTAGTTTTCTAAAGTTCTTTCTTCAAAGGAAAATTTGTTAAGGGTGGTCCACTACAATATCATATTTTAAACTTTAGTTCATGTGTGATGTAGCTGTGTGAACATAAACAACATATCTGAATGTAATATGCTAAAGTTTCAATGCAAAGGGAGACGTTGGCTTTTACAGAGTTAGCTTAGCAAAGCCTACAGCAAATGAAATTTGGGACTACAAAAAAATATATATCCGGGTTAATGAGATCATAAACCCTTTAGGTGGCGTGCATACACCCCGTGCATCGAAGGGGCGTGGCCACAGATGTGCTGTACTGTTATAGCAGAGAAAGCTAAAATGCCATATAAACACTGCTATTTCCACAGAGCTTGTTCTGTTTCTGTATTTGGGCTTACAAAAGACATGACACAAAGAGAGAAGTGCTTACTTATTTACTTATTTAATTTTAATTATGTTCCAGAGAATTATAAAAAAAGATATAGCTCTAGAGTTTCACAAAGGACAAGCTTCCACAATCTCTCCCAGTTCAGTGCTGGATTCGGCTAAAAACTCCTCAAAGAAGGAGCAGCTCCAACCATAATAGAAGAAGCTGTGAATTGTGAGCCACAACCTGTAAGTATTTTTATTTGTTAAAATTGATCTATTACATGCATAGTTTCTAGCGTTAATGGTATGTTGTAGCAAGGATGTAAACAAGGATGTAAACAACAGGAAATGCTGTTTGGCACCGTTAGCAATTTAGCTACAAATTCATATTTAACCGTCAAACCGCTGTAAACACCCACAATCTTCACCAGCTCTGCAGCGTCTCTCCAAGCAGCTGCTTTCCCAGTGTTATACATCTCAAAAAACAAACTCACAAAAGACGTGAAAGTTTCAGATTACTTACACATGCTTATAACCCGAATATATATATATATATATTATATTATATTATTATACACACATTCTGTTTCCACTGATCATTTTTGAGATGGCACAGTGCCCTGTTTGGAACCACCAGGACTCTTCCTAGAGCTGGCCGGCCATCTAAGCTGAGTGATCGGGGGAGAAGGGCCTTAGTCAGGGAGGTGATCAATAACCCGATGGTCACTCTGTCTGAGCTCCAGCATTCTTCTGTGGAGAGAGGAGAACCTTACAGAAGGACAACCATCTGTGCAGCAATCCACCAATCAGGCCTGTATGGTAGAGTGGCCAGATGGAAGCCACTCCTTAGTAAAGGGCACATAGCAGCCCGCCTGGAATTTGCCAAAAGGCATCTGAAACAAAATTCTCTGGTCTGATGAGACTAAAATTTTTACTTTTTGGAGTGAATGCCAGGCGTTACATTTGGAGAAAACCAGGCACCGCTCATCACCAGGCTAATACCATCCCTACAGTGAAGCATGGTGGTGGCAGCATCATGCTGTGGGGATGTTTTTCAGCAGCAGGAACTGGAAGACTAGTCAGGATAGAGGGAAAGATGAATGCAGCAATGTACAGAGACATCCTGAATGAAAACCTGCTTCAGAGTGCTCTTGACCTCAGACTGGGGCGATGGTTCATCTTCCAGCAGGACAATGACCCAAAGCACACCGCCAAAATATTAATGGAGTGGCTTCACAACAACTCCTGTGAATGTCCTTGAGTGGCCCAGCCAGAGCCCAGATCTAAATCCTATTGAACATCTCTGGAGAGATCTGAAAATCAGGCTCCAACTGATACGCCTCACGGTTACACTGACTGACAGTATTTACACAACGACAAAGCACGTGCTAATAGAGGTGTGACGCTTTCTGGTGACATAGAGCTGATCTGCGGATCACAGCGCATTATGTTAGCTTTATTTTGACGATTAGAAGCTGATAGCAGACTGTCTTTAGGACAGCCCTCACACAGCACAGGGAGTGGGCAGGGCTACTTCTGCGTACTTTGCTTCGGTTTGTTGTGAAAAGTGCCATTCAATTACACTTTCAACTGTACTATTACAAATGAGTAAATAAATCTAGGATATTTTTTTAACAATGTATTCTTTAAAAGTAATTAAATGCATACGCTTTTAACAGTTTTATTTGTCAATTACATTTTTATCAGATCCAAAAAATGAAATAGCCAACATTGCATAAATTTTTTTTACAACATCAACAATATTATAGTACAAGAATTACAATAGTAATACACTCTAAACTAATTTATTGTAATAAATCAATTGTATAATACATATTTTTATTTTAGTGCAGTTTTCATATAGCATAGCACAAGTTTCTAAGTTTATCTCCTAAGTTTATCTAAAAAAAACTTCATACTAACTTTTAGCATATTAACTACAAAATCAGTGTGCGAAAAGAGCACTTCAAGAACATGATATAAGTGTACTCGTATAAAATGTATTTTAATGCACTTTTTGGGTAGTAGTAGTAATTAGTGTATTATTTTATGTAGTCACATAGGGAAAATGCAATTCAATTTAAACTTTCAAATGCATTTAAATTATACTTTTAAGGAATACACTTATACCATATTTTGAAGTAGCACACTTTATTGCTATATGCTAAAAATCTATTTAAATATCACAGTTGTACTAAAGTAAAAGTATATTTTAATTAATATATTTGTTTTTTTTTTTTTTTTTTTACTTTATTTAGTACAAAAAATAAGATTGTTCTTAATTGTATTTCAGTATATTTTTAGTGTACTCAAGTACACTTTTTTTTACCATTGAAAATTGGAGCCCTTTACATTTTACTCCTTTTTCAAGATTTAAGATAAGCCTTTTGTGTCTCCAGAATGTGTCTGTAAAGTTTCAGCTCAAAATACTTAACATATTATTTATTATACCTTTCTAAATATGGGAAATTTAAGCTCTTAGCACACTGTAGCTGTTTTTGTTGCCTGTGCTTTAATGCAATTGAGCTAGTTCTCCCCGCCCACTGTTCCCATTTGCATGTTAGATTTCTCTGATTCATGTCTTTATCTCATGCTGCGTCTTACCTCAGATAAACAGCTCAGTGACAGATAACAAGGAAGCTGATCTACACTGAAAACCCTAATAAGTTGACTGAACTAAATTAATTGAGTAAACTTGTTGCCTCAATTTATTTGAGTAATGGAGCCTCCCAAAACTTGCATATTTAAGTTTATTTAACTTGCCGGTTTTGTAGATTATACTTAAATTGTTCAGTTCACCAAACTTAAGTACTAAGTTTGGCGAACTGAACAATTTCAGTATAATCTACTAAAGTACTTAACCATTTAAACACACTTTTATTCCTCATAAAATGATGTAAATCAAGGTGAGAAAAACCCAAAACAAAGATTGGTGTTAAAGTATAACGTTTAAGCAAAAAGCTGGTTTGCCAGAGACTGCACTCTAGACTTGAGGGCATTCTGTCCCAATGACATTAGTACACGCTGGATGAAATCAAAGGTGTTGGCGAATGATTTAGGGTAATCCAGGTCCAGTGCGTAAATCAGACCAAAGAGAAGACAGATAGCCTGTGGGAGGTCCTGCATTTTGTCCATCACCACTTGGCCTTCAAGAATGATTCCAATCGAAGAAGTCAAATGCAAGGAGTTGGAGGGCTGATGATTAGTGTCCTCCAAAAGGATCCCCACTGGCAGATCAAGGATAGTGTTGCAATTATTAGACACCTAGTGAAAAAACAGGTATAAATATAGTATTGTGATCAGGAATCAAAGGTTTATCATCACTGCCTGTTTATCAGAATGGCCACAAAGTTTATAAAAAGCCAACATGAATATTTTCTGAAAGAATGGATATTTTCTTACTCAAACAAATTGATTCACTTCACAAACCCTCTGGAGCCTTGTGGAGCAGTTTTATGATGTATGGATAGAATTTTTTTTAATCAAAATCTCATCCCCCATTGACACCCATTTAAAAGCTTGGAAGAACCAGGATAAATTTTCTTATAACTGATTGGATGGCTTGAAGCTCAGTGAACTATGTCTTTTAAGAACAGATTTACTTACTAAACATGACTTGAAGAAAGAAGAGTCATCATCTCCGAGCATGATAGGCAGTCCTCGAAGAACAAGGGTTCGGACCTGTTGGCTGGGCTGACTTTAAAGGAAAACATTAAACTCTGTTAATGCCAGAAAAACTCTATTTTAAGCATTGTTATGAGACTGTGATATAAAATATTTTTTCCTTTAAGTTATGTTGAATAATTACTGAACTTTATTTGCTGTAAAAAGTTTAACAACCGCTGGCCCGGAATCCCCCTTTTGGTTTTAAAAAGGTCCATGAACTGCAAACTGTGTCTGTCCAGGTTTTCGTAGAATTCGTGCTTTAGATTTTTGCCCGTAATTCTGTTGAACACCATGCAAACCTGGGAGCAAACAAGGCCAGGATATTAATTACAATAGTTTATACACAAAAATGCTTTACATACTAATAAATAATTAGGAAATGATAAAGAGGCTAAGAAATAGTGTTGCTTTATAATGTAATTTCTCTAGTATTTTCAGCAGTATTAGTCAGTAAGAACCAGCAATATATTTATTTTTTATTTAATTTTTTGGTGGACTACCCCCTAAGAAAGTCTGAAACAATAATTCACAGATCTCATATGAATTTCTACATTTCAGATTTTCTTTAAATGCAAAAGTCCTGACATTGCATAAGGGTGATTAAATGACAAAATCTTTTAGTTGAACAGTCCTTTTAAAGGGATAGTGCACTTTGAAACTAAAATTTGAAGTTTATCAGCTTATCCCAAGTGCATCTAAGGTATAGGTGTCTTTATTTCTTCATTAAATCCAATTTTGAGATTTTTCAGCAAGTTCCCACTACGACTATTATATGACAGACTACAATGGTTTGACGGAAAAATCTCAAAATTGGATCTAATGAAGAAAAAAAGACACCTACACCTCAGATACCTGATAAGCTGATAAACTTCCAATTTTAGTTTTTAAAGTGAACTATCCCTTTAACACATTGAAAACAAAAAGGTGAGATACCTGAGGCTCACGGAAGAGGGCAGGCCAACGTTTAAGCACATCACTGATTGCAGGTTTGTACTCGACAATCTCTGTCCACCTAAGTGCAAACGTTAGGTCCATCTTTTGTGCTAGAAAGGATGAATTGGATTTTCTCATCTTTATTTCGTGTTCAATTTCTTTTTGAACTGATTCGAGGCTGTCATCATTATGTCCTTCTGGAAAGGTTGGCAGAAAGTTGATTTCACATTTTGTTTTTTTCTTGATGGCACTCCTTCAGGGTTGTTCATGCGGTGTCCCAAGTTTTTCATCATGGATCTAAAATTCCCTATTTTGAATTTTAAACTGTTTTTCCAGCCCCCCCAGATGTTCAAAGCACCCAAGTCGATTTGAGCTTGTAACACTGGAGTCATGAATTGCTTTAATGATTTCATTCTTACCTTTCTAGGATTAAAAAGTGTCAGTTGTGCAGCTTATCAATGGAGGGACAGAAAGCTGCCAGATTTTATGTTTAAAAAATTTGATAAACAAAAGTGTTCAAGATTTGGAAATATCTTAAGGGTGAGTAAAATATTATTTCACCCAAAATGCAAATTTCAGTTACTAATTACTTACCCTTATGTAGTGTCAAACCCGTAAGTCCTCTATTCATCTTCAGAACACAAATGAAGATATTTTGATGAAATCCAAGAAGATTTTCTTCCTCCAATGCAACTGACATTTCAAGTCCAAGAAAAGTAGGAAAGACATCATTCAAGTAGTCTACATGTGACTAGAGTGGTTTCATTTTTATTTTATGAAGAAATGAGAATACTTTTGTATCGAGACAAAAAAACCTATTATTCATTTATAAGACATTTAATAAAGTCATTATTATTATTATTATTATTATTATTGTTATTATTATTAATTGAGTTTTTTGCACACATCTCAATGCTCCATAAAATTAAAGCTGAACCACTGTAGACATTTTTAAAAAATATATTTCTTACCTTATTGGTACTTGAAAATGTCTGTTTTGTTGCTGTCTATGGAGTGGGGGAAATCACCTCACATTTAATCAAAACCATCTTAATTTTCTGAAGATGAACAAAGGACATACAGGTTTAGAATTACATGAGGGCGAGAAAGTGACTGAAATTATTTTTTTAACTAAACCAATAATAATTTTTTTTTTTTATTACTGGGTGAACTAATCCTTCAAGTTGGAACGGCCATACCATATAAAGTTGGATTAAAATCCTCAGGACTTTGGCACTTCACTGCAACCAAAATACCAAAATACTTAAGAATAAATAGAGAGGAAATTAAAAACATGAAACATTGGATTATTCACTTAGCACAAGATATAACGTTTAGGCGTCAACACCATCGTGCCTTTTACAGTGTAACATGATAGAGGGAAAACCTCATTGAGCTCTGACATCTGAATCACACAGAGAGACGTAACATGGCTGCTGTAAAGTTCGAATGACCGAATATGCTCAGTGTACCAAGCTGACATGTCTTTACAAACAGAATCTCAGAGTTCACTGCTACAATCTGTGATATCATCTTGAATTCTCGGAGACCAGAGCATGACCCAGCAGAGATGACCATATTTGCACGGTATTCAATTCCATCAGCTGTCACGGAGGGAGCAATCAGCACTGTCCTTAGCTTTTGAGTAATCTGATGAAACACCTGCTGAATATGATCAGGAAGTGATGTAACCAATGCAGTCTTGGATTTGTCCAATTCAATTGAAGGTCTAAAAAATGAGCTAGAATCCAGATAGTATGCCATCATTCTGTGATGTTGGACAGCCAGTGTGAGGGCAACATTTTTAAAGTTTTGAGATACCCAAATTACTTTTTTTTTTTTTTAAATCACTTTCCCTCAAAACGCATTGTCCAAACATCAGAGAGTGGGCCAAAGGCCTTAATCAGCTGGCGATAATGTTCAACAAAATGATGCTTTGGCTTCAGTCTAAAACCAGGGAAAATTGATTGTTGCAGTTCTCTGTTATTTTGCTTCTCACAAAATCAATGGACTCCTCTGTATGTTTTGATGCCACAGCCAATTCGACTATGTCTTTAAGAAGCATTCAAACTTCCCATGAAGTATCTCCTTCTGGGACATCATCTCTAATTAAAAAAAGAAGTCTAAGCAAGGTCCAGTTTTCATGGCCATTGCCACCAATTGTTCCTTTCGTGGCAAAACCTTTGGAATTTGCTGAGGTCTGTTAGTTTTGTCAGAGAAAGTGAAGGCAAAGTTCTTAATTGGATTGTCCGCTGACTCGAGAGAGAGAGAGAGAGAGAGAGAGAGAGAGATATTTCTTTTCAATCATCTCGGAAAGGCAGAGACAATGTTCAACTGGCACAATGCCCTCTAGCAGGTCATGTAAAATGTAATCGTAACATTGACCTGTGTTTTACAGGTATGTTTGCCAACACCCAGTGAACTGTACACATTTTGTGTTTACCTCTGGATGTCTAGAGCTAATCAAAATTCTTTACTGTTGAGAAGGCTATTGTCTTTGAAGTAGTGACCATCATTGTAAGAACTGTACAGTCGTGGCCAAAAGTTTTGAGAATGACACAAATATTAGTTTTCACAAAGTTTGCTGCTAAACTGCTTTTAGATCTTTGTTTCAGTTGTTTCTGTGATGTACTAAAATATAATTACAAGCACTTCATACGTTTCAAAGGCTTTTATCGATAATTACATGACATTTATGCAACGAGTCAGTATTTACAGTGTTGGCCCTTCTTTTTCAGGACCTCTGCAATTCGACTGTGCTCTCAATCAACTTCTGGGCCAAATCCTGACTGATAGCAACCCATTCTTTCATAATCACTTCTTGGAGTTTGTCAGAATTAGTGGGTTTTTGTTTGTCCACCCGCCTCTTGAGGATTGACCACAAGTTCTCAATGGGATTAAGGTCTGGGGAGTTTCCAGGCCATGGATCCAAAATTTCAACGTTTTTGTCCCCGAGCCACTTAGATATCACTTTTGCCTTATGGCATGGTGCTCCATCATGCTGGAAAATGCATTGTTCTTCACCAAACTGTTGTTGGATTGTTGGAAGAAGTTGCTGTTGGAGGGTGTTTTGGTACCATTCTTTATTCATGGCTGTATTTTTGGGCAAAATTGTGAGTGAGCCCTCTCCCTTGGATGAGAAGCAACCCCACACATGAATGGTCTCAGGATGCTTTACTGTTGGCATGACACAGGACTGATGGTAGCGCTCACCTTTTCTTCTCCGGACCAGCTGAATCCTCTTTAGGAGACGATCCTGGCACTTGCTGGACTTTCTTGGATGCCCTGAAGCCTTCTTAACAAGAATTGAACCTCTTTCCTTGAAGTTCTAGATGATCCTATAAATTGTTGATTTAGGTGCAATCTTAGTAGCCACAATATCCTTGCCTGTGAAGCCATTTTTATGCAACGCAATGATGGCTGCACGCATTTCTTTGCAGGTCACCATGGTTAACAATGGAAGAACAATGATTTCAAGCATCACCCTCCTTTTAACATGTCAAGTCTGCCATTCTAACCCAATCAGTCTGAGATAATGATCTCCAGCCTTGTGCTCGTCAACATTCTCTCCTGAGTTAACAAGACGATTACTGAAATGATCTCAGCAGGTCCTTTAATGACACCAATGAAATGCAGTGGAAAGTTTTTTTCAGGATTAAGTTAATTTTCATGGCAAAGAAGGACTATGCAATTCATCTGATCACTCTTCATAACATTGTGGAGTATATGCAAATTGCTATTATAAAAACTTAAGCAGCAACTTTTCCAATTTCCAATATTTATGTAATTATGTAACTTTTGGCCACGACTGTAGATACTGGGTTCAGATTCTGGAACTGAAAGTACTTAGTCCAAAATGTCTGGGTTATTTAACATTTTCTGTAGCATAGGTAGGATTGGTACATATACAACAGGTTTTGTTTCCCTATCAATCATGTATTTCACTGGCATAATTAAAGGAAACTCAGCTAAAACATAGGACTTTCTTCTTTTAATTGTTGACAAGCATCCAACAAAATCACAGCATTTGAAAAAAAACATTGCATTCTGAAACAGCATTTACTACCTCTGCAATAAGGGACTCATCAGCATCTGGAAGACACCTCTTCAGGACATCTGAAACGGTTTTGTTTAACAGTGGCAGAGACAATGCATGGATCTGATTCAATTGCTGTATGATTTCTTAAGTAAAACTTGCTGGAATATGAAGAATGCTTTGCATCTTTAAAAAAAGGCCAGCCAAATTGTGTTCCAACTTATTTGCTAAATCAAAATGCACTACATCAGAAGAATCAGCCGATTCACCTTCATTATTCTCTATTTCAATCTCATCAAAAGAAATCTGTTCTTCTCCTTCATTCTCATTACTTTGTCCAGAAACTATTTCTGGCTTTAACATTCTCCAGTCATGTCCACTATGTTACCTACTTATATGTGCATTAAAATTTGCATAAACACTGCTTTGAAACTTGCAATGTTTGTAGGGACACTGTATCTTTTCATATTTACTCAAATGTCTACTACGCAAGTGCTTCAGAAAATGTGCAATACTTAAATTTCCACATGTCCTTGTCTCATATCACCTGTAACAGAAAAGTTGAAAAAAAAAAAAAGTCAGTAAAAAAAAAAAAAGGATAAAAAAAAAAAAACAATTGCACTATAATTAAGATGGTAACGTTAATCTTACAATCTTATCCTAAATAAACCTAAATGTGCTAATAAAGGGCTCAGGCTCTGAAAAAGAGTTAAAATAATCATCCTGGAAGGTACATCTGAAAGATAGGCTCTTAAATAAGTAAATCACTGTATAGTTAATTATTGGAGACCATTGTGAAAATCTGTAATATCTATGAAAAATCACTAACGTTAGCCTATTCATCTCAGCTATAGCAAAACTAGCAATGCTATAACACACAATTAACCTAAAATTTGCATACTTTACAGATGCTCTGTACAGGACAAAATTTTGACTTTTCAATCATACCTTGAGAGCATTATGCTCAAAATACTGTTAATTAATGGCGACACTGACAAAACTGCCTGGAAAAACGTTAACACACATGGTCTAATTTAAGCACTGTTATCTGCCATGTTTTTTTGTCACAGAAAAAATACTAGGCAACTTTATTAAATATGTAACGTTACACCTCACTGGTAAAATAAAAAAAAAACAATGTCGTTTTAATAGTCATATCATCACAAAACCATTAAGAAAATATCTCAGAAGTGGCTGCCAAGTTCTTTTCCACAGAAATACACGATTACACTGTGGTTAAGTGAATTAACTAATGTTTCAGTATTACAAATCAAACAATGAATAAATTGATTTCTCCGTTATCATACCATCAAAAATCCATATTGGTAACGTTTATTAATAATTATGCTGGCAAAGTTTGATCATGGCTGCGTTTAACAATTTAAACAGGCATATTTCACTCAAAATCCTGACTTTATATCTACATAATTGTACTTACCGAGCATAGAAGTAAAACATTTGTCATGAAGCGCTGTCAGCAACAGAATAGATGAGGGCAAAAAGGACCAATCAGTTCTCTTGTTACGAGGCAGAACTCCTTGCATGTCCAATCAATTTAAATAAAGAACGGCGAAAGCATGTAAGTGCAGGCTATTTTCAAATAATGTGCCAGATTTCTGTTAAAGCACTTTCGCTATTAGTAGTTGTAATGTGATTCCGTAGTTTTGCGTTCACTGTAGCTTTTACAGGCTAGTTTACTATATGGACCACAGAAAGATTGGCATACTTTGTGCAGTCAGGGGTGTCATATTTGCTTCAAGCATAAAAACCTTTTCGCAAAACATTTGTTTTGATCGTAATCTACGCAGCGGAATGTGGGTTTGGGGCACCCTATGATTTACACGCCCTCTTACACGTTATTTATATATATATATATATATAGCTACGTTGTACCAAAACAGTTTTTTGATTAAAGCACTATTAGCATTGTAGCGAGTTGTGCAAGACAAGAACATTTTTTTATTTATTTTTTCATTTTCAGAACTGGGGATAAACTTTGACCACATCTGGCAGAAAACTCTGACTGTGCTGCACCCGTTGAAAGCATCAGATGGTAGTATAATGAATGAAACCGATCTAGCTGGTCCCATGGTGTTCTGTTTGGCGTTTGGGGCAACGCTGCTCCTGGTAAGAAATCTTTATGTTTTAATTCTTTATGGTTTATTTCTGTAGAGCTTTATGGAGTGCAAATAGTTTCAAAGCAACTTCATAGTAGTAAACAGGAGAATAACAACTAATTCAGATTCAAGGAGAATAATAGCTGATGCAGATTCAAGTTTATTGCAATCATGTTGACAACTATACAGAAATGACAATGTCAATATTTAACTCAGGTCAGCCCAGTGTTCAATTCAGTTCACTCATTTTATTGATGATACTAAATTGATTTAGCTACAGTATAACCAGCTGTGAAAAGGACAATTAGTCTATAAATTGAAGGTAGGTGAAATTAATAAACTGCACTCTCTCCATTTTTGATACTCAACTCCCCAAGTGCTGGTAGTAATAGGAACCAGTGCTCCAGGTGAATGCACAGTATGTTTGTGTGTGCTCTCACTCATAATGTGCACATTTGGGTTTGTTTAAAAGCAGAGGACCAGTTTAAAACCATACTTGACAAGGCTCATTTCACTTCACTAATTGTCTTTTAGACCACTACTACAAAAAAACACTTTATTCATCAATTTAAAAAACGTTAAGGTAATAATTAAATATCTAAATTTGATCACTGAGCCAATGAGCAATAAATAATTTGCTTTAAACGATATTTTCCATGTCCATGAAAACAATTTAATATAACCCAGTACAAAGCATATTTCTCGTTGAAGAAAGTCAATTAATTTAAATTCTCTTTTTGATGTAAAACAAAAGAAATGGCTATAATAATAATAATAATAATAATAATAATAGCTATAGCTATAATATAATAAAAAACTAAAATTTGACCATTAGCATTTTGTTCAATTTAAAAAAATAATAATTTAAAGATTGAGTCTTCTGTAGTTACATTGTGTAATAAAACTGACAGGAAAAAACTAAACATTTTCTAGGCCAAAATTGTTAGTAACTGTGCTCTCAAGTCCAACTTTCTAACTATTAGGTCATGGTTGCTCCGTGATCCAATTGTTATAGATCCAATGATCCATTTATAAAATAAATTATCTATGAATCAAACCTTTTTATTGCAAGTCATTATTATTTTACCTCAGAGTTTGTGTGCTTTTTATTTTTGCTTACAGCAAGTTCAGGTGAGTGTTTTAAAAATAGTAAAAATGGCACAGAAATAACAGACTTTGCTGAAAGTCTGGTTGTTTACCTGCAGTGAGGGACAATAGTGGTATTCGAGATTCTAAAGGACATTTAATTCCCATATTAAGTAGCCCAATCTTGACAGCAACAAATTATATTAATGTCATGACGTAGAATGCCCTTAAATATTGCAATAAGTAATACAAGCAATTAATTGTATAAGCAATGTTGAATAATTACACCCATACCCCTGTATGATGTGCTGCTAGGGCACAGGAACTCTTTCAATGAACAATGAATTCCACCCAAATCCACCATTGAGCGCCACAACAAATCATTCATCCCTGTGGCAATTAAATATTCCACAATATTCCAAACTTCTCCCTCTGAGGTCAAACTAGGGTTTTAATATTGCAATATGTATGGAATGCATATTACATGTATATTGTAAAGCTTGTCCATATTGAATGTCTTTTCCTTTCTTTTATTTTATATACTTTATTTTTATTTTCATCTTTATCTAATTTTATCTTTCCTATCTATTTCTAAGTAGCACCTGCAACAAAATGAAATTTCCCACCGGGATAAAGTATTCTGATTAAATAATGTAGGTCTTTATGTTCTATACAGAACCTCGTTTAAACAGACGCGTCTCATGTCCCCATGGTTTCAAGGCACCCTCTAAAGCCACCTGTTCTCCTGCACTTCGTAATATCACTCTGCTTGGTGCAGGCATAGTACAGCAGTGGCACTTCTTCACTATTATGCCAGAATGAGAGTATAGTTCCTAGCAATCTGTTGGTTTTATTACACAATGAATTACAGAAGACTCTAGCTTTACAAGGATAAATGATCAAAACTCAGTTTTCTTTACATTTTTGAATAAGATGCTAATGGTCATATCTGATTCAATACATTAAGCTAAGCTAAAAGTGACCCGCCTCCAGAACAAGAAATCAGCTGAACGTATTAAACTGTTTAACTCTAGGAGACTTGTGGAATATATGCTATAACAAATTTTGTCTGGTTCTAAATCTTGAAGGCTTTAAGCTGCAAATGTGTAAAAAATAAATAAATAAATAAATAAATAAATAAAAACATAAATACCCAACAGCACTTTCCAGATTGGCAGTTTTATGTTTTTATTAATGTAAACTTAAACATGTCAAAGTACTCGTACAATAGTTGACAATTAGTTGAATATATTAATAACTGATCATTCAAACTGAACATGAATAAATTAATTAATCAGTGAAATAAAATAAACAGAAACCGTTGCAGGGAAATCCAAGTTCCAGTAAGTCTTCACTATATTCTTTGATGCCATTTTGACTGTCATTCTGAGTGGCATTTTCTCTCTGCAGATGATGAGATTATTAAAACACAAATAAGATTGAGGTTACAGTATTTCTCATAAATGTATTTAGGCGTAAACAAGTAAGCAAAAAGTAGTAAAAACAAATCTTAACAAATCTTTTTTTTTTTTTTTTTTAAAGCGATTTTTGTTTTGTTTTGTTAATTTAAGCAGAATACAACTACAATTATACCTATTAGTAGCCAAATTACACAACACATCTATTTATATGATGTTTCAAGTAAGACAATAAAGCTAAAATGAAACCAAGGCCAATAGAAATAGTAACAATTCATCCAATGAATCATTCTGTCATTCATCCTTTAGATCATGCAGTCGAATGAATCACTTGAACGGCTATTTATTAATAACACTGTAATAAAGTAGGGGGTATAATTTTTTTACTCTCTCGCCTCACTTAAAGTGAAGTAAAGATCGGGTGTGTAAGTGTATTCGTAAGTAAAATTTTCCGCCATTACACTTGTGGTTTCCCTGCCTCATTACTACTGCAGGCAAAGGTAAAACACTTAAACTCAGCCTAACATTAAATGTCCACATTAACAGCCATCAAACCTTAAAGCTATTGTATTCATTATCAAGTATACTAAGCTTCAGATTTGCGTTATTGAGAAACTGGTCCATTGTGTGTGATCCAAGGACCTTTGACTTGAAGAGCTGGTGGCTGGTTGAGCTTGTTTAATATGCATGCGCAGGCCTGTGTGTGCAACCTTAAAATTTTACATTGGACAATACAAATATGTTTTAATTAAGTTTTTTTTAATCAAAAATAACCACTGTAAAAAAATTTAAAAATAAATTACCACCCAAACTCAACATTTTTTAGTGACTGGTCACATCTAAATTTTTCAGTTGGCCTAAATGAAATTTGGCAAAATGATTTTTTTCAAGTGTAACAACAACCTGTTAACATTGGCTCAGTGAGAAATAATGTGTTAAGCCAGATGAGAACCATCAAGTCTCCCCGATCACGTTATTGGCCCAATTGAATATTTTAAATTGTTGTAGCATGCATTTTTGGTTTCACCTAATTAAAAAAAATGTTTATAGGGAAATTTACATTGCTAAAGTAACTTTACTGAATTGTTTAATTCCCCATTGTCTAAAAAGAAAATGAATAATAAAATATACAAAATAATTATACACTAAACACTGCCACATTTATTTATTTATTTTTATCATACAGACACTATTGTGAAAATACTTTATAATAACAAATACATTGAGCATTTCTATAAAGTATACCTTATAAAGTCATGCATTTTAATTCTCCTAATTTAAGCTGAAGTTTAATTAATACATTCACTGATATGTGCAAAAATGTCAAAAACACCATAAAATGTAAGTGGTTACATACGTAAGAGGTTACTTCGACCGTTGTGTAGTGTAGTCACCTAATTGTTGCCATTCCACAAAACGTCATCTAAACTCATGAAATCACATTTTAATGGTTAAACCAGTTCATTAAATTCATCTAATATATTTTCATAATAAAAACGTCAAAAACACCATCAAATCTAAACAGTGGACCTGTTGACAGATGATTCCAGAACAGAAAATAACCACAAAAAAAAAAAACACAAAAAAACCCCCACAAAAGTCTCAAGAAAAATTGTAGAAAAAAAATCTTCAAAAGGAACTTCAAGCATATGAAGCTGCATCCACTTCAAATATTTACCATATAAACATGTTTACAAAATCGTTGTCTTCCGGGACAGCGGACATTCAGCACAGTTGACAGGTCCTTTATGGCCCGTTTCCTCTGACTGGTACAGTACAGGTCGGTACAGGTCACCTTTATCAGGCTTGCATTTCCACTGCCTAAAGGGTACCAATGGTACCCTTTTGGTGAGCGTGGTGTATGACAAAGTTGCAGTCGACGTCATTCTTGCTCGAGGAAATCTCGCTCAAAGTAAAGCTGTACAGGTCGTTCACATATCATACGAGAAGCACTTCTCACAAAACAGATGCTTTATACACATAAATACTTGTGTATAAATGTTCATTACTAACTTTTCTATAAACATGATTTGATCATAACTGCAGATCAATGACGAAATGACGAAATAGCCTACTGTAATGTCTGCAATTATATAAAATGAATAAATGCAACATATATGAACACATACCGATATGTTACCAATTACAGAAAAACTACACACAGCATACGTTTAGTCCTTATTTGGGTTAAAAAACAACACATATAGCCCAGTCAGTGCAAACCTCTCATTTTTAATCTTCACCAGCACATGTAAAATTAACCTCTGTTAAAAAATAATTCCGTCATTCCGAGTTCATAGTAGTCCAAAAGGTGATGATAATAGTTAAACATGACAGTTTGTTCATGGTTTAGGTTGCTGAAAGAATAATTTGCTTCTTTGTTTTTTCCAGCTTCTCCTTTGTTTTTTTTTGCGCTTCACTCTTGCGTTTGTCCATTTCTGAAAGGATCGGATGTCAGAAGCACTTCAATAATCACACGCACGTTATTATCACCAGCTCAAGAAGTTCGTTATTCAAATATAGATGCGCAAACGATCGCGAGCTCCCTGGAGAAAGTGAAACCGCTCTGACTTTTAGACGGCCTCGTAAAAACAAAAACAGCACACGGCAGATTTTGTTCTTCTTGACTTTGTGGCTGTACATCAAGACAACGACAAGGTTTGTTTGAGCTCGGGTCAACCATGGCTCGTTATTATATGCATATAGTATTACGATGTGATGTCTTGTTGTGTTCTTAAAAATGGCGGTTTCTTTGTTTTCTTTGTTTCTTTTTTTTTTTTCTTTTTTTAAATTGAATAACTTCAAGAAATACAAGTCAATTACAACAAATGGAAAGAAAATTTCAAAGGCTAGGGGGAGATATGAACAATATCACAGGAATACATTAAATGATATACAGACTTGTACAATTCGCATAGCTTTTAGATTTTTTGAGGGTAATATGGACTCAATATAATGCTTCACTTCGTTTTTAAATGCAATAAAATTTGGATTTTTACCTGAAAATTTACATTTATGAATATGAAATTTGCCCATTAAAATAAATAAATTAATAAAAAATGTATGGGTCTTTTTGTCTCTAGAGTTTTCAAAAATTCCTAAAAAAACATCTTTCCAGTGTAAACTAATATTTTTATCGATATTGACAGCAATAAAGTCAATTACATTTCACCAAAAAAATTACACATAGGGGCAATACCAAAATAAATGAACAGCACTCTCTGGCCTCTGTTTGCAAAAGCTACACCTTACATCTATATTCTTTTAAATGTAGATAAATAATGTTTGGCAGGATATATTCTGTGTAGGAGTTTAAATGAAATCTCTTTAACCTTGTTTGTTAAAAGATAGCGATTAGGCAGAACCCAAACATTTTTCCAATCAACATCACTCATAAATTTATTCCAATATGCTATTGCATTTGGTTTTGATGCAACGTCCTTCTGGAAAAGGGCTTTTATTGATCTAATATTATTCTTACAATTATAGGAAAAGCATGTTTTACCTATTGAAGAGTCACTAGGTGAAAATTGTGGCAAAAGCTGATAATCCAATCATTATACAACATACATATTTTAGGAGAGATTGCACCAAAAACCATTGTAAATTCCTTTGGTGGTATGGGAAAATTATATTTTGTTAAGAATTCCTTGTTTGTAAAGAGAAGAACATCTGAATTAAATAACTGGTCTACCAATACAATGTTAGTACGAAACCAGTTAGCAAAAAAAATAGATTTTTGTTTATATAAAATGTCCTTATTATTACAAATAAAGTAACGGTGTGGTGAAAAATTGTTTGTAAATCAAATTCCATGCTAAAAAAGCTTGACGGTGAAATAACGAAAGTTTCACAGGTATTTTGTTAATATCAAAATTACAAGTAAGAAAAAAATGTATGCCATCCAAACTAGATAAAATATGGAGGGGAATCATATTCTAAATAGAGGTTGGATATTTAACAAGTTGTCTAATCCAGTTAATTTTAAATGTATTGTTTAGTATAGAGAAGTCCAGGAAATTTAGACCAAAATTTACGTACGAGTTCATTAAAACTGCCTTCCTAATATAATGTATCCTATTTTTCCAAATGAAATTAAAGAGCATTTTGTCAATCTCCTTTGAAATTTTATCAATAACCTGAAGGGGTATAGCTGTATAAATTAGTCGGGATATACCTTCTGCTTTGAATATCAAAACTCTCCCTCTTAATGATCAATCTCTTGAAAGCCATTGATGTAACTTCCTCTGGGTTTTTTGGATAATAGGATTAAAATTTTATGAACTTCTGTTCTTCTGATTCTTACTAATTATAATTCCTAGGTATTTGACCTCCGTTTTGACTGGAATGTTACAGCAAGATGCCACTGAGCATTCCTTGACCGCCATAAGTTCACACTTCTTTACATTTAAATAGACACCAGATGCTTTAGAGAATTATTATATTACTTTAATCGCAACGGGGATTTGTTTTTCATTTTGAAGAAAAAGAGTGGTATCATCTGCTAATTGGGTTATAACTAATTCTCTATCAATAATAGTCATACCTTTAATGGCACTGGCTTTAATATGATTAGCAAGAAGTTGACTTACTATCAAAAATAAATAAGGAGAGACAGGGCAACCGTGTCTAATTCCTCTGGCTAGATTAAATCTAGAAGAAGTGCCACCCAGCAATTTTATTGAGCTATTACTGTTCTTATAAAGGGTTTTAATTGCACTAGTAAAAAAAATTTTAGTGATTAAAAAAATTTATTGATGCTCTATAGAGTCAAAGGCCTTACAGAAATCAAGAAAAAGAATAAAACCATTATCTACATTAAATTCTGGATAATCCAAAATAAAACGAATCTAATATTGTTTGAAATATGCCTATTATAAATCCAGACTGTGTTTCTTCTATAATTGTATCTAATACACCTTTTAGTCTTTTAGCGAATATTAGGGCATATATTTTATAATCGTTATTGAGTAAACTAATTGGACGCCAATTGTCAAGGAAAAGTAAATCCTTTTTTGGTTTGGGAATTAATGTTATTAATTCTTGATTTAAGGTAGGGGGAAGGCACTGATTACTTATACTTTCATTAAACATTTTTAGTAGAAAAGGGGCCAAATCATTAATAAACTGCTTATAAAATTCTCCTGTCAAACCGTCTGTCCCTGGAGATTTATTGTTTTTCAGATGAT
>CAIGQV010018552.1:59742-83471 GCA_903798115.1 Danio jaintianensis | reverse complement strand
CTCTCTCTCTCTCTCTCTCTCTCTCTCTCTCTCTCTCTCTCTCTCTCTCTCTCTCTCTCGTAAAAGGATTATAATAATAGTAGTATTTATGTGTCACCACCAAATATACTTGGGCGGCCGTTAATATACTTGGGCGGCCCGCCCAAGTAAAGTCTATGTGTGGGAAGCACTGATATATTTATATGATATTGATTGGGGTGTCAATGGTATTAACAAAATTTGTAATATTCACAATATGAAATATCAATATCTTGTTAATTTAGGCTGTGACAATTTATTGTTATTTCCACAGTATTTTTTTTTATGAATAGGACTCTGTACTACAACCCGTGGCAAAAAGTATGGAATCATCTCTCTTGGAAGATGTTCATTGAAGTGTTTAATTGTGTAGAACAAAAAGCAAACACATACATGCCACAAAACAATTTTTATTCAACAATCCAACCTTCTGGCTGTATGAAACACTTAAAAAAGAAAGAAAGAAAGAAAGAAAACTGTAGTCAATTACATCTGTTTTTACAGATCAAACCTGAGGAAAATTATAGTGAGATTATGTAGTGTGCATCCAATGGATAGCGTATCCAATGATCCCTATGATAGCCTAGAGAGAGATTTTATGAACGGGAGTGAAGTGACGCAACTGATGCCGGGTAGGATATGTGAAAATGATAGATGGCAAAACTTACTTTTCTAACGATTATGTAGTAAATTCAAATGTTGTATATTCTTTAGTAGGCTATTTTGGACACAGCCAGATGCTCTGTCCACACACCTGGAAAAAGTAAGCTCACAGCAGGGCTCTAAATTGCAACCAAAAAGTTATCTATGCAACCTCAAACTATCTTTGGGAGTGTATATAATGGTTGTTTTGTGACCTGTTTTCATTTCTCTAAAAACACTGACCGCTGTGTGTTTATACAGTGTCTGTCATGCCGAGCAAGATCTTAAATTGGTTCACATTACCTTTCACTTTCGGCTGCCAGATGACAGTGCACTAATGTTAACTACTGTGGGAAATGTAAAAGGCTAAAGAAGTGGGAATGAAAACAATACTGGTTTGCAAGCCACTTAAATAATCCCACCAGTGAAAGCTGTCATGTGGTGAATGTTTTTGGAGATTAGAAAAATCTATAGAAAATCTAGAACTTTCTTCAACTTTGCTGACAGGTTTCTTGAAGTGTCTTGGAGATGTTCTTCAGTTCTTCTGAATTGTCCGATCTCAGAAATTCAATAAAAAGAAAGTTTACTGAAGATAGTTTGCAGTTTCATCAGCAGAAGCCAGCTTCAACACTCTCTTACAGTTCGTAGGCCGCTCTGCTTACAATCTCAAAACAACAATTATACTCTCGCATAATAACTGCATCATACGTATAGGTGTTTTAACCTGATTGGTGAAAACACCTATAAACTTAGAAACTTTCCACGTGCGTGCGTGTGTAATTCTGAACAGTATCTTCCAATGATTACTTGGGCGTTACATACAAAAGTCAGACAGCCACTAGGGTATTCAGAGCTGATCCCAGACCTGCAATACTGATCTACAAATGAATAGAACACACAAAGTACTGTTAATCTGTTTCTTACTCAAGGCTTGTACTCTCAGCTGTCTTATCAAAACTGGTACAGTCAACATCCAAACTGTCAGATTACATGCAAAGGAATTTACTTTAAAAGACTTAACACATAAAATGGCAAATAACTCAGGAAACAGTTGTTTCCAATTCTTCAATAGCCCAGGTCCTCTCAAGATGTCTCCATGATCTTTGACCTGGCTTGGTAAATCGTGTTACTCCATCCTGGAGCAGACATCCATCAGAAAACCCACGCCTTCGGTATTTAGTTTGAACTACTTCCTTAGTTTATAAACTAAATCCTTCCCACTGCCTCCAACTCTACGTTTTTATTTATTTATTAGGAAAGCTTCAATTTCTGAGACTAGCCAATATGCTGTTTAATATCTTAGCCGAAACAAATAGGTTGTTATAAGAGTGAGAATAAACAGTAACATTAATATATATGAATATTTCAATTACAGCCTTTTTAATTTTTAATAAAATGTAAGCAAAAATAAGTAAGGTAAGCTAACATTGTACTTTGTAAATTCATAAAAAACTTTCACTGCTTTCTCATATCTATTGATTGTTAACAACAATGTGAAATGTAATTGCCAAAGACGAGTTATACTTTGTGACGATTTAAACAGCCCCAATAAGCAAACGATTCGGGTATTTTACTTAGTCTTGGTTAGAGATATAACAGCAATGCAAGGCTGGATGACCAGGTTAAGATGGTGGTTGTACCATCCAGCGGCTTATGGGGTATATATATTATATATGGGTCTATGTGTGGGCCCATATTAACAGAATTGAAAACCACTGACTTAAAATTATCAGTTCGGGTGAACACAAAGTCATTAATATTTAGAAGCAGTGGTAGCAAAAATGTTGTCTCATTGAAAAAAGAAAAAGAAAAAAAAAACGTAATGTAGAAGATGTTTGATTTATGTGTTAAAAGTTTAGTTTTTATAATTGTAATGATTATCACATAGGACTGTATAGTCTTTTTGTGCAGAGAAATACACACAATGCATTTTAAACAATAACAACACACACACACATTATTAATTGATATATATTTAAATTTGTAATTAATATGTACAATGGTGTGAAAATTGTTTTACAATGGTGTGAAAATTGCTATTAGTGAAAGATAACCGGTAAACACATCATGCAGTTTTGAAATTATGTTTTTTATTATTAAGATAAAACAAAATGGAAAACTGCATAACCCTGTGTGAAAAATGTTTCCCCAATAAGCCTGATAACTGGTTGGACCATCCCTTAGCAGCATCAACTACAATCAAGTGTTTTTGGTAACTTGCAATGAGACTGAAAGTGCTTTGGAGGAATTTTGGCCCACTCAGCTTTGTAAAACTGTTGTAATTCAGCCACATTGAAGGGTTTTCAAGTATGGGTTAGGGTTAGTTATGATTAGGGTTAACCCTAACAGCCTTTTTAAGGTCACGCCACAACATGTCAGTTGGATTCAGGTTAGGCCACTCCAGAGTCTTAATTTTGTTTTTCTTCAGCCATTCAGAAGTGGACTTGCTGGTGTGCTTTGGATCATTGTTCTGCTGCAAAATCCAAGTTCAATTCAGCTTGAGGTCACTAACAGATGGACAGATAAATAGATTCTCCTTAAGGATATTTTGGTTCACAGCAAAATTCATACTTCCAGTTGTTACTACAATTATTCCAGGTCCTGAAGCAACAAAACAGCCCCAGTCCATCACACTACCACCATCACCACATTTTAATGTTGGTATGATGTTCTTTTTCTGAAACGTGGTTTTACTTTTATGCTACACAATATAGAACACATATTCTTCTAAAAATGTTCAGCTTTTGTCTCATTAGTCCACAGTGTTATCAAAATGTTGTCTGGCAAAACTGAGAAAGCCTTTGTTATTTTTGCCGGCAGTGGCTTTCATCTTGGAACTCTGCCATGCAAACCATTTTTGCCTTGCAACCTCTTTCTTATGCTGGAGTCATGAACACTTACCTTAACTGAGGCAAGTGAGGCCTGCAATTCTTTGCATGTTTTTGTAAGTTCATTTGTGACCTCTTGGATGAGTTGTTCCTCTGCTCTTGAGGTAATTTTGGTCAGCCGGGCACTTCTGGGAAGGTTCTTCACTGATCTTTGTTTTTTGGTATTTGTAGATATTGGCTCTCACTGTGTGGTTCACTGTCATCCCAACGCTTTAGAAATAGCTTTATAAAATTTTTTCATTTGTTTTTGAATTTCTTTAGAGCTTGACATGATGTCTAGCTTTTGAGGATCTTTTGGTCTACTTGTCAGGCAGGTCCTATTTAAGTAATTTATTGATTGCGAACAGGTATGGCAGTTCTAGAGAAATTGAACTCAGGTTTGATTAAACCAGAGTTAAGTAATGTTTTAACGGGGGCAAACACCTTTTCACACAGGGCTATTTAGCTTTGGATTTTGTTTTCCCTTAAAGGTACTGTATGTAAGTTGTTGACTCTGCTAAAGCATACATCTACCATAATATGTTTGCAGATATTTAGGAAACCTGATAAGTGAACATATTTGATTATCTGAAAAACAATGCTAAAGTCAGTTATTCTGCTTTGAAAATGTGCGTTCCATGTTAGAATGTCTGCCCTTGTTTTGGTCTCTTTAATCCGCTCAATGCCAGTTTACCCAATTAAACACACCAATTGTTAAAAACACGCCATATTTCATTTAATAATAATAATTCATTTTATTTGTAAATGGCGCCTTTCTGGACACCCAAGGTCGCCTTACAACAAGCATCAGCAGCCAAAACAGCCATTATTATTATTATTATTATTATTATTATTATTAATATAATTATTATTATTATTATTATTATTATAAAATCTATTGTAATGTCTATGGGCCCACCACTCTACACATGGTAACACTTTATAATAACTACACACTATGAATCATTTATTAAGCATAAGCAAATAGTTAGTTCATTATCTATTAAGCATTAACTGTACATTAATAGACGTTAGAAAGCAGTTTATAAATACTGATACAAATGCTGTATTCTTGACTTATAAGCACATTTATAATGTGCTTAATGATTGTATTGTCATACTTTATTACTTATATGTTCATTACTAAATTCAGTACTGCATTATTTACAATCCATTTGTATTTAAGAATAGTTAGTGGCTTTTAGAATCATTCAGAATGAGTTAGTAAACGATTAATAAACTATTCAAATCAACATTTATATATTTTATTATTCAGGCATATAGTAATGGTTACCATGTATGGTAATAATTACTTTATTAACTCAACTTCATGCAGTTTTGTGACCTAATCTAAAGTGAGGTCTATTTATGCTTTGTAAATCCCTTACAAATGACAATTAAAGGCTCAGTATCACATGCAACCTAAAAAATAAAATTACTGTGAACTTTAAACATTGCCGAATAACAGGAGTGTCAAAATACAATTAGCAATAAATACAATTAAATGAAACTGGATAAAACAACAATAATATATTAATTTAAAAATATATTATGATACAACATTTCAATGTTATTTAGCGATGTTTAAACTGTACCGTAATTTTATTTTACATAAGATTGCAAAGATTTATTTTTCGTTTGATAGTTTCATTTGTGTATCTTCAAATGAATAGAAATTAATAAATGCATTTATTTTCTTTTTTTCCTGTTTGGAATATAACTGAGCCTTTAATTGTCGTTTATAAGGGATTTATAAAGCATAAATAGTCCTCACTTTAGATCAGGTCACAAAACTGAATGAAGTTGAGTTAATAAAGCATTTATTAACATACAATTTAACTATCAGTATATACCTGAATAATAAGATATATGAATGTTAATTTGAATAGTTTATTAATCATTTACTTGCGCATTCTGAATGATCATAAAATAGCACCAACTATTCTTAAATAACTAGTTTGTAAATAATGCAATAATTAAGAAATGAAAAAAGAATCATTAACAAAGTATGAAAATACAATCATTAAGCACATTATAAATGTCAAGAATACAGCATTTATAGCTGTATTTATAAACTACTTACTAACGTCTATTAATGTAGAGTTAATACTTAACAGATAATGAATTAACTATTTGCTAATGCTTAATAAATTATTCAGAGTGTGTAGTTATTATAAAGTGTTACCCTTATTATTTACATATGCAGTTAAAGCATGTTGTATTTCTTGTTTTGAAGTGTGTGCTGTAATATTGATATGTAGCTTGACTTTGCAAATGACTGCAAAAAGAGTGCAAAACACAGATGGATTAAGTTAACTAGTAAAACTACAAACCAATAACATGATTTCTTTCCCCCCATTTTAGACAGGTAAGATCCAGTTTGGTTATGTGTATGGCATCAGTGCGATTGGATGTCTGGGCATGTACTGCCTCCTCAACCTCATGAGCATGACTGGGGTCTCGTTTGGCTGTGTGGCTAGTGTTCTGGGCTACTGCCTGCTACCCATGATCATCCTGTCCAGTTTCGGTGTTATCTTTTCCTTACAGTAAGTTTCAGGGTTTACTTTTTGAACATTTTTAGGATCTCAGTAATACAAAACTAACTATTTTAAACTTTTAGATGTATGTAATATGTATGATGTAATAATTTGTCTGAATAAATGGTGTCTTTAATGATATATTATTTAATCAAAAATACTGTAAAAACTATAGAAATTTTGTGGAATATAGAAGTTCTTTTGGTAGCACTTTCTGGTCACACTTTACAATAAGGTTTCGTTAGTTAATGTATTTATGTTTTATGTATGTATTTATGTACAGCATTTATTAATCATAGTTCAACATTTACTAATGTATCATTAACATCCAAATTCATTCTTACGAACATTAGTTAATGCACCGTGAGTTAACATGAACTAACAATAAACAACTGTATTTTTATTAACTAACATTAACAAAGATTAATAAATGTAGTAATGTATTGTTCATGTTAGGAAATACATTAACATAACTAATACAACCTTATTGTAAAGTGTTATGCATTTTCTATCAACTGCATGCTATGAAAACGTATTAAGCATTAGCAAATAGTTAATTCATCATTTGTTAAGCATTAACTCTACATTAATAGACATTAGTAAGCTGTTTATAACTGCAGCTGCAAATGCTGTAGTTGGTGGTTTTTAAGATCATTCAGAATGAGTAAGTAAATGATTAATAAGCTATAAATTAACATTCATCAATCTTATTGTTTAGGCATATAGTAATAGTTACTCTGTTAATAAATGATTTATTAAGACAACTTTATGCCATTTTGTGACCTAATCTGAAGTGAGGACTATTTATGCTTTGCAATCTTATCTAAAAATAGAATTAGTGTACAGGTGTATGCTTTTTCAAATCATGTCCATTCAACTGAATTTACCACAGGTGAACTTCAATTAAGCTGCTGAAACATCTCAAGAATGATCAGTGGAAACAGAATGTACCTGAGCTCAATTTTTACCTGTACATGTGATTTATTGTTTTTTTTTATATATATATATAAATTTGCAACCATTTCAAAAATCACATTGTCATTATGGGGTATTGTGTGTAGAATTTTGAGAAAATAAATACATTTAATCCATTTTGGAATAAGGCTGTAACATAAAAAAAATTTGGAAAAAGTGAAGCGCTATGAATACTTTCCGGATGCACTGTATAATGTTACAAGATTTTATTCCAAATACATATTGTACTGAAAATGTATAATTGTAGAAAATACTGAAAAAGGTAATAGAATAGAAAGTTTAAGTACAATATGTATTTTTAATAAAATCTTGTAACATTAAAAATGTAGTCACTATTGAATTGTGTATTTCTGTTCAAAAGAAATAACTATATTATTAATATTACTACTACTATTATTACTATTATTATTATTTTTACTATTTTTACCCTTAACACAAACATTTGAATGACTAAATATGTGCATGACTAAATGACTAGAGTAGCAAAAAAGGTTCATGTTAGAGTGATTTCTGAAAAAGCATGTGACAATGAAGACTGGAGTAATGACTGCTGAAAATTCAACTTTGAATAAATTGCATTTTAAAATATTATAAGATAAATAGTTATTTTAATTTTAATAATTGAAAATAATTTTCTCAGAATTTTTGATTCTTTAAATGCACCATTGGTGAGCAGAAGAGACTTCTTTAAAACAAACAAAAAAATATATTATTTGATTATAATATTTCTTTAAAATTTCAAGCAATTTATTACAGTCTTACAGTTCTGTAATCAGCCTATTTATCCTATATACGTGAATCATTTTGTTTAACGCTGCTTTAAAGCTCATTTAAGTTCAAAATAGACCATTCTAATGTCTGTTTTTCTGTCTCTCAGGGGCATAATGGGTATCATTTTAACTGCTGCCATCATTGGTTGGTGCAGTTTTTCAGCCTCCAAGATCTTTATCTCTGCCTTGGCGATGGATGGGCAGCAGCTGCTGGTGGCCTATCCCTGCGCCCTGCTCTATGGAGTCTTTGCCCTCATTTCTGTCTTTTGAACTCTTATCCTCTTTTAATGGACAAAATGACCACCAACACACAGAACACACTCACAAACTTTTATTTGAGGACTGCTTTTGTGAACACAACTCATTAAGGAGTTTATGATTTTCTTAGAGAATGTGGAATTATTATCTCATGGTTTGTTTTACCTGCCCACGTACTCTAAGAAATTATCTTGCTTATAATGCAGGTTAAAATGTGTTCTATAGTTCTTTGCAAAATTATTTTCTTTACCATAGTGAAAATTAAGCGTTTATGGGAGAGAATATATAATTAATACAAATGTCATCTCTCCAACACAACACTGGTCTTAACTTTGCAATGTTGATATGCAGAGTACACCAGTTTTTTTTTTTTTTGTTTTTTGCTGTTTTGTCCTCATTTAATAATTTTTCTTTACATTCCTGAATTACTGTTGATTTGCTCAGCTTGTGTTTATTTATACACTTGAGTCAGTAAAAGAGCCTAATTTTCACCATTTTTTTATGTACCAGGAAAATTAAATGGGACTGTAAATTTAAAGGAACACACCAAAATAAAGATGCTGTCATTTACTTGCCCCCAGATGGTTCCGAACTTGTGTGACTTTCTTTTTTAAAACATAAAAGGAGAACTTCTGAATAATTTCAGTGGAATGTTTCATTGCCCTGATCAGATTAAGGGAAAATGTAAAAAGTCTTTGTATATGTGTTCTGTAGAAAAAAAAAGTCAGTCATGCTGGTTTGAAATGACATATGTATAAGTAACTAACTCAATATCATGTCCAAAAATTTAAAATAAGACTTTTGTAGAGTCAACTCTGATGGCTGAATATTGTTTTATTTCTGATTTAATGGTCTTTCACATATTTATTTTTTTTAAATACATGAGGCAGGGACAACTTTTTACAACAAGTCTTTCTGAAATGAGGACAATATGTATGGAGAGCCATAACTGTCCTTTCAGATAGAATTGGTGTATCTAAATAACATTTTTGTTTTCTATATCCAGAGAAGTAAAATGTTTTATATCAGTCTAGTCTTGTGGGAAATATGTGACCAATGGTATGGTGTTACACTTGTACTGTTTACAGGCCATTTTAATGAAATTAAAGTATGTTTGTTTGAACATTTGAACTAAGCGCTATCCATTTTTCTTGATTTTTAAAAACATCAGATCTCAACCATTTGTTCATAGAAATATTCAAAGTCCCATAGCTGTTTGTTAGTGATATCTCAATGATAACCAATCAACACATTTTCAAATAGAACTTTATTCTTATAACCTTTTTTATATTATTGTATATTGATTACTTTCTTAATCAAATTAATATGTCTAAATGTTTCAATCTAATTCCGCTCTTGAACAGTTTTCATAGCATTTTATAGGAAGCAGTTTAAATCTGTCAGTTTAAATCAATATTAAAGGCATGTTTCTCTTTGGTTAGTAAACTGTACCATAACACACAACCCGGTCTTTATTTTATATTCATGTTTTAATACCATAAAGGATTGTTAGACTGCAGCAAGTAGGGAATGAGAATGGCATCTAGGTTATGTTATGTCTTTCCCTACCTTATCCTAGGGTGAACATAATCTTGATCTAGTCCCTAGTCCATCTAGACCAGATGATGGGCATTTATGATCAATCAAGACAAAGTTGTAATTTACTTACTATTTACTTGCCCTCAAGTTCTTATTTCTTGTTTAACACAAGAAAAATTTAATTCAAATTTATTTGTATAGTGTTTTTTTACTATAATAATTGTTTCAATGGAGCTTTACAAATGTATTTGAACAAGAGATATTAAATATCAATGTGAAAATGAAGTGCTTTAAATAAAATAAGGTGTTGTAGAAACAAACATATAAACCATATAAGTATTTGCAACAAAATGCCTGGTGCATTAAGACTGGTTTTGTCAAGCCCACTCACCTGCATGGAGCACACTCATGCATCATATCGTTATGTGTGTATGCTTTACTAAAAAGATATTTAATCTAGTTTTGAACTGAGAGAGTGTGTCTGAGCCTCAAACATCATCAGGAAGGTTATTCTTGAGTTTAGGAGCCACAAATAAGAAGGCTCCACCACCTTTAGTAGACTTTGCTATTCTGGTTGGTTAGATAAACAGGAGCTAGATTATTTAAAGCTTTCTAGGTAAGAAGCAATATTTTATAATCAATACAGAACTTAACAGGCAGCCAGTGTAAGGAGGATCAAATTAGGGTGATATGGTCATATTTTCTTGACCTGGTAAGAACTATGGCAGCTGCATTTTGCACTAGCTGAGTTTATTTATTCTGTCCTCATAGAACGTGACTGTGCTCCATTAGACAGATAGCAAGCATTTAGAATAAAGTCCCAAGGAGTACTTTTCTTGGTAATTATCCTTTACTGTAAAACAGAAAATATAGAAAATACACTGTGTAAATACACATTACAAGAAAACATAAAATGCAATTGTTCAGTTTAATTGTTTATCTTTAATACACTCAGTTAGCTTAGATCAGGGGTCACCAATCTCGGTCCTGGAGGTCCGGTGTCCTGCTGAGTTTAGCTCCAACTTGCCTCAACACACCTGCCTGGATGTTTCAAGTATACATAGTAAGACCTAGATTAGGTTGTTCAGGTGTGCTTGATTAGGGTTGGAGCTAAACTCAGCAGGACACCGGACCTCCAGGACCGAGATTGGTGACCCCCGGCTTAGATAGTTCAGACGTCTGTAGCAAATTAAGCTCATAAAATTTTGAATATTAATAATAATAACAAGTTATTATTTAATTATGAATATTTGGGTTGACTTTATTGTTAATGGTAGCCAAACTAAAATTACATTAATTTGAACTGCTCGTCTCTTGGAGCCTACAATTTATTTGTCTATTAATTCAAAGATCAAGTAATTTCCTAGTCTGGAAATATAATTAATCTTACTACATTAATGGATTAGTACAACCTGTTGCTTTATTTTTAAGTTCAAGTTACTCATTCTGTGGGTAAAAACAAGCGATCCGCGTGGGCTCAAACGTTTAATAATGGTAATAAAAAGATATAGACAACACATCTATTTACAACATGCATGTATTCGAGAGAGGGAGAGAAAGAGAGTGAGGCAAAGAGAACGGCCAGGAAGGGTTGCAATTTAACGTCCATAACCTAAAACCAATCATCAAAGAAAACTGAATCACCTTGTTTTAACAAAGGGAATAAACTAGCATATCTGATAACTAAATCTAACTTGCATAGTTCTTTTGTCTGTGGCTTACGCTGTGTGTTCTGGCCTGGAAGTTTCTAGATGAGTCGTTGCTGGTCCTTCCCCATTCTGATCGGTTGTTCAGCATTCCAGAGAGGTTATGAGTTGAAATTATCCAGAATAGAGACTTGGCTTGATGCTGAAAGTCGCTGAAGAGTGAGAAGGCCGAAGCCTGGCCTCAGCTTGAGTGAGGCCTAAGGCCCTAAGGAATTTTAACAAACAACAAATTAAGTTGAACATTATTAAATTTAGGGCGTCACGGTGGCGCAGTGGGTAGCACGTTCGCCTCACAGCAAGAAGGTCGCTGGTTCGAGCCTCGGCTGGGTCAGTTGACGTTTCTGTGTGGAGTTTGCATGTTCTCCCCGTGTTCGCGTGGGTTTCCTCCGGGTGGTCCGGTTTCCCCCACAAGTCCAAAAACATGTGGTATAGGTGAATTGGGTTGGCTAAAAAATTGTCCGTAGTGTATGTGTGTGAATGAGTGTGTATGGATGTTTCCCAGTGATGGGTTGCAGCTGGAAGGGCATCCGCTGCGTAAAACATATGCTGGATAAGTTGGCGGTTCATTCCGCTGTGGCGACCCCTGATTAATAAAGGGACTAAGCCGAAAAGAAAATGATAGTACAATCGCCTCACAGCAAGAAGGTCGCTGGTTCGACGCTGGGTCAGTTGGCATTTCTGTGTGGAGTTTGCATGTTCTCCCCATGTTCGCATGGGTTTCCTCCGGGTGCTCTGGTTTCCCCCACAAGTCCAAAAAACATGTGGTGAAATGGGTAAGCTGAATTGTCCGTAGTGTATATGTTTGTATGGATGTTTCCCAGTGATGGGTTGAACCTGGAAGGTTTTTTTTATCAACTATTTGGTTACCAACATACTTCAAAATGTTCTTTTGTGTGTGCATGTGTGTGTGTGGTAAATGCAAGAAAAGTTCACAGTCAAGTGGAAGGTGAGTAAATAATGACAATTGATAAGTTTCCTTTTTGTGTGAACATCCCCTTCACGGCATATGTGTGTGATTTATTTGATCAGATTTAATCTAATCTTACTTGAGCATTAAAAAGTCATCACTGACATCAGCACCAACATTTCCTCACACACAACACTGCCAGAAATCTAGTTCATCTTGACATCTTGTCTCCTTTCAAGGTAAGATCTGAACCATTTGAGGACCATCCCAGAAAGCCCAACTCAGTTTTCCAGCCTATCAAGAAGTATGCTGTGATCGACAGTGTCAAATGCAGCACTGAGATCAAGCAATACCAGCACTGTTTGCCTGAATCCGTATTTATGCGAATATCATTGATTATCATTATAAAGGCACTCTCTGTACTATGATGTGCTCGGAAACCAGATTGAAAATTGTCTAAACATTCCTTAGAGCTTAAGTACGTGTTAACTTGGTGTTAACAACTTTTTCAATAATTGTGCCAATGACATGGAGATTTGAATGACGGTCTATAGTTGCTCAATAAGGTGTTATCAAGGTTGCTCCTGTTCAAGAGGGGTTTAACAACTGCAGTTTTAAGTGAGTTTGGAAAAGTCCTTAAAAGAAGTGACGCATTTACCACTTTTAGGAGATCCATTTCTAAACAGTTAAACACCGTTTTGAAGAATTGTGGGGAGTGTGTCAAGACTGCTGGTTGATGTTTTCATAATCTGTACGATCTCTTCCAAGATTTTACCATCAATTGCCTTGAAATCAGACATAATGTTTGATTTCTTAAGTTGTCTGACGTCAGAACAACTTGGTTGATTGGATAAGCTGATTGGCTTTCTGATATTATTAATCTTATCAGTGAAGGAATGAGCAAACTCATTGCATTTGCTTTCAGCGAGTAGTTTAATGAGAACCCTACTGGGTTTGTGTCTCTCTGAGTCTCTCTACTGTTGCAAAGAGAGTACAAGTGTTGTTTAAGTTGCTGTTTATAAGGTATAAAAAGAAAGTCTGCCTAGCAATGTTTAGTTCCCTATTAAAAGCATGAAGACATCCTCTACATGCGCTCAGCTTTTCTGCACTGTCTTTTCATCATTACTGCTGTTGAGTTTCTCCAAGGTGCTTTTTGTCTCCCAGTCCTATTCCTGACTTTAACCGGAGCAATGTCATCCATGACATTCTTAACTTTAGAGTTAAACAAATCAAGGAGAAAATATGTAGTCTGCAGACATGTTGGTGCTAGTGATATGACCTTCATAAACTGCACGCTAGTTTTCTCATTTATGCATCTCTTTCTGATAGAGACAGATCTGTCTTCAATGGCTGGAGTGATCAATATATCAAAGAAAATACAGAAATGATCAGATAGTGCGACATCCTTAACAACAGTTGATGTAATGTGTAAACTCTTAGTTATAAGTAAATTTAGAGCAGGGGTCACCAACCTTTTTGAAACCGAGAGATAATTCTTGGGTACCGATTAATGTTAAGTGCTACCAGTTTGATACACACTTCTGAAATAACAAATATGCTCAATTTACCTTTAATTATATTTTACTATTGATATTAATGATATTCATCTATATGTGAAGACACTCATTCATTCATTCATTTTCTTTTCGGCTTAGTCCCTTTATTAATCAGGGGTCGCCACAGCAGAATGAACCGCCAACTTATCCAGCATATGTTATTAAGCAGCGGATGCCCTTCCAGCCGCAACCCAGCACCGGGAAACACCATACACTCTTGCATTCACACACATACACTACGGCCAATTTAGCTTACCCAGTTCACCTATAGCTCATGTCTTTGGACTGTGGGGAAAACTGGAGCACCGGGAGGAATCCCACGTGAACACTGGGAGAACATGCAAACTCCACAAAGAAATGGCAACTGACCAAGCCGGGGCTCAAACCAACAACCTTATTTTTGTGAGGCGACAGTTCTACCCATTGTGCCACCGTGTCGCCCCTATGTGAAGACACTGATCATGTTAATGATTTCTCACAATAATTATCAATGATAATTTAACAAGGTAGGAAAGAGATAAATATCAATATGCAACACTTTATTTCCATAAATCAAAAGATCACTTGTACAACATTTTCACAGTTCAACAGTTTTGAACAAATCATGCCTATGTTGCACCATATTTGTATAGATTATCAATTACATAACATACAAACATCAACATTCAGATTTTACTGAAATTATCACCAAATCTACAGCATTTTTAACAAAATTGTCATATCTTACATTTAACAAACACATTTGTCAATTTTTCAATAATGGAATTTATCTTTGCCATTAAATTCAATTCATCTTTAATTCTATAGCGCTTTTACAATGTAGATTGTGTCAAAGCAGCTTCACATAGAAGAGTGCAGTGAATTGAAACAGTGTCAGTCCAGTTTTCAGAGTTTAAGTTCAGTTTAGTTCAGTGTGGTTTAATTTTCACTGCTTAAAGTCCAAACACTGAAGAACAAATCCATCGTTGCGCAGCTCTACAGGTCCCGAACCATGCAAGCCAGTGGCGACAGCGGCGAGGAACGAACTTCAACAATTTGTGAAAGTGAAGGAAAAAAAACCTTGAGAGAAACCAGGCTCAGTTGGGCATGACCATTTCTCCTATGGCCAAATGTCTTGTGCAGAGCTGCAGTCTAGGAGCCGGAGGCTGGATGTCCATCTTGGAGAAGCTGCAGATGGGAGAGGTCCCCGGCTGGTGTACAGGCTGGCCCTTCAGGATAATGCAAAGACTCATCTGTCACTGGGGTCTTACAGGAATCAGACTCATGCTCTCCACTCCTCCATGACCACCACAGCAGCTGCTCAGAATACGGCCTGGTCCAGGATTATGGAAACCTCGGGAATAAAAAAAGACTAACATAAGCGCAGATGCCGTTCAAATTATAATGTCTTTTGGGAAGTTTTCCCGGCTCCGGTTGCCCTAAATAATGCAGAATAACAATCCTTTTAAGGATTTGTATTTCAAAAGCATTTGTGTTTTATGTGTATGCTAATGCAAAGAGATGTGTCTTTAATCTAGTTTTAAACTGACAGAGTGTGTCTGCTTCCCGAACTGTGCTGGGAAGGCTGTTCAAGAGTTTAGGTGCCAGATATGAGAAAGATCTACCGCCTACAGTTGATTTTGATATTCTGGGAATAATCAATTGTCCAGAATTAATTGACCGTAGTGGACGTGAGGGGCTATAATATACCAGGAGCTCACTCAAATACTGGGGCCATTCAGGGCTTTGTAGGTAGTCAATAACATTTTTAAATTTATACCATATTTATTAGGGAGCCAGTGCAATGATGAAAGAACTGGAGTAATATGATTATATTTCTTTGTTCTAGAAAGCACTCTAGCAGCTGCATTTTGAACTAGCTGTAGTTTGTTAATTAGACCAATAGGGCAACCACCTAATAACTCATTACAATAGTCTAACCGAGAGGTCATGAAAGCATGAATAAGCTTTTCCGCATCAGACACTGATAGCATATGTCGAAGTTTGGCAACATTTTTAAGATGAAAAAATGCAGTTTTACAGATGCTTGAAATCTGGCCTTCAAACGAATCACCCCTAAATTTTTGACTGAAGATGAGGACTGAACTAAGAATCCATCAAGGGTTAGACAGTGTTCTAGGTTTTTTTTGTGTGAGGTTTTTGGGTCCAATAAGCAAGACCTCAGTTTTATCTGAATTTAGTAATAAAAAGTTATTAGTCATCCAATTTTTTATATTGTCGTGGTTTCCGGCTTTTCTCTTAATGAATCACACTTAGTCTGGAGGTTATGAATATCAGAAGAATATACTTTATTGGAATATTTTCCAAAAAAGCAGAGACAGCCTGGAGCAGACCCATCTCGGTCTCTCCCCAGGACAAATCCAATGTCCCCCAAGTTTACCACATCTTTTATCCTTGCTTCCCCCCACCTTTGTGTTTTCACAGTTGGTTCCTGGTTCAACAGGCCTCTCCCAGCTCCTACTACTTTACGACCCCAATTTAAAGCCCCCCTTCTTTCCCCGAAATAACCTTTTTACTATCTCTCTTGACCCCTGAACTGACCTGTTTCCCATTATTCTACATTTTTGTCATAGTTTCAACCTTCCTGCACTGACCTGTCTACTATCTCTCTTGTCCATCTCTACTTAACTTGTTGAGGTGGTTTTTTAGTTTCTCATGCCCCCCTGACCTGTCTAACTTGAATTGCTCAGTCAGGCTCCTTTAATTTTTTACTCTGCATATGGTATATAAGTAGGCAAGCAGTTTATACACATACACTTACATACACTTTGATTATATAGATTAACTTCACACTGTAAAGAGTTAAAAATCCACTTCATATTCCCTCCTCTTAAGACTTTAAGTCTTAATATTCTTGTTTTTGGCCATAGTGCAACTTCATGATTCAGCCCATAGCTATACTACCTAATGACAAAGATATGTCACAGTATTATTACCAATGACCAGATCATGTAATCGCACTTTGGAATAGCCCCGAGCCAAACATCTGCATTCGGTTTTGACAAGAACACAGTAAAAGACTCGATTCTATTTTGCTGTTATATCAAAGGAGGTGCTGTTATATCATTAAGCATGAGCGTGCATGAGGTTATACATTTGCTTGTGGAGGTCACAGTTATTTAGCATATCTTAAAGAGTAACAACATCTAAGAATAACAAAACATAATCATAATACCTGTTCACTACATACTATTCTAATCTACAACAACACACATAATAGTAGAACAAGTTGATCTTCAGCCCAGATACTTTGCGCATCGTAGAGAGCCGCTGTTTTGGGGTAGAGGTTGACTAGCACTTACACCCAAGGCATGGATCCTCTTTTTTTTTTCCTCTTCTTCATCTGAACGATCAGAATATTTAGCACTAACCGGTTTCATAATCACAGTCTGATTTTTATTTGCAATTGAATTGTTTCTTTCTTGCCTGAAAAGTTGTTGATAGAGACGTATGGTTAAGAAAGTTTGTAACCTGAAGTTGAGGTGATTATCATACTCAGGCATATTATCAGGCTCACTCTTCCTGCCACACTTTGCATTTCATTGTTTAGAGATTTGGGATTTTTCAGTTCCTCTGTTTAGCTTTCTCTTGCTGGAGTTTTTTCCTTTGGCAATTTGTGCAGTGGTTCCGATGGTAGATGGCATCCTCTTTGGCAGCTGTTGGATTTGTCCTCACATCCAGGTCTGGTCTTTTCTCCTGAGCTCACTCCCCTTTCTCCCGAGCACCCTTAGGTACACACGATCACCTTGAACAATTAGACCTCCGTCTCTGCTTCCTCACATGTCTCCTTTCCGGTTTCCTGTACAGATATTGCTTTGCACATGGCAGTTAGTTTCTTCATAAAAGACCAACATTCTTCTTTCCAATGTATTAGACATGTTCGCCAAACATTCCAAGAGATTAGATGCAAGGTTAGATGCAAGGTTATATGCGAGGTTATCTGGTTATCTGAGGGTCGACCCAATAGCACTTCATGCAGTGTTAGTTGCCTTTTTCTGTCAGTTTCCATGCGATCACTCATTAATGCAAGAGGTAACACGTAAATCCAATTTAGTTTATTACTTTAACATATCTTGTTAAACTAGGCCTTGATGGATCATCTTCAGCTCTTTCAGCCATTTCTTATAGTTGTGTACGATCAATGCACCATTTTCTTGATTTCCAATACTTTCCAATAACTATTTATTAAATCATTTATTTATCTATTTATTCATTTATTTAATCAGTTAATCACTTATTTACTTAATTACCTTTGTTCACTTTAATTGACTTTAATTACTGTAATTCCTTTATAAATGTACACATTATTTTAACTTATCTTGTAATAACTGTTCCTTCTTCCCTGCTCTGCTGCTGTAATCACCTTCACTCATCTATCAAACCTGTCATTTCCAAAAGCTTGTATCTCTTGCCCCAAACTAGTTTTATCATATCACAACATCCACAATCAAGTGTCTCAATAGTCCCTTAGCTCTATTGCTGTTCCTTTACTCACATTACACTTTGCACAGATGTCACATGTATACAACAATTCACCGATCATTGCATTCAAATAAGGAGATCACTATCCTTCCTGCTTAATTTTTCTTTAACTCTTCACCCTTGATTCAAACCATGTACATCGGTAATGTTAAACTTCAGAAATGCTGATTTGGCTCAACTATCTTCATACATATGCCAAAAATCTTATGTCTTTTTTTTCTCCTCTCTGATGCTACATAGAGTGTTCATAGAGACCAGTTTGTTGTTTAATTTGCACTACCATCTAACTGAGGTTGTGACACTATAAGCACTAGTGTTAGAACTGCTATATTATTTCCTTTAATAAAAACCAATTTCTTATTTATCATCTTAAATTACTTTATTGCATCTGGATTTCATGTTAATAGTATGCCTAATTTTTTCAGTCCTTCTTATTTTGTAATTTCTCAACTCTTTCTATTGTATTATCCTATATCAAATTAGCACTAAACCAGTCATCCTTAAAGTCATATATGTTTCATTATTTGTAGCAATAATGTTGTAGTTATGTCTTTTACTTAGCTTGAGCTATATGTACCTGCAGATAACTAAATCCTACACATGTTATAACAATATCCATCACAAAATCTTTTAAACCCTTTTAAACCCTTTTTAGTGTATGTATCCTGTTTATCAGCCTATGTTCTGTAAGTGTGACCTAGTGTCTACCCTCCTCTGGTAATTGCCTGAACTGAAATCAATTACGCTCTTAACAAATTTGGTATCCGGAAGAACATATTTCAGTACAGTGTGTGTTAGAAACCTCTGCTGAAAAATCCTCTTTCATTGATCGCTCTTAAGTCATAAACTATACACAATCTACTTTTGTCTGTTTTGACTAATGCCATCATCAAAAATTATTAAAATCAAATTCAAATTAATCCTTTTTAGTAGTCACCTACACAATCAGAACTGATTTAACAGTGATTTTACATAGAAATTTCACGGACATAGCTAGATTTTTTTATTAATTGCTCCTATGTTATAACTCTTTTAGTATCTAGTGAGCAGACCTGCATCTTGTTTATTTTAATCCTCACTCGCTGTGGCTAATTTTATAGCCCTCTAATTCCTGAAGTGTTAATCATTATTAAAATTTGACACTTACCTAAATAATTTCATTTGTGAGCTATTTCCCAATTTGCCTGTTACGTTGATTTGTGTTATTCACTTTCAGCTCCTAATTCCTTCCTGCTCTCACATCAAAGTGGTTATTCATACATTTATGTTGTAATTGTTTACAAGTTAAAATCAATTATTTCTTTATAGGTTCCTCTCTGTCTGTTCAGATTTTTTCCTCATTAGTCCTTAATACTTTTTGCTTTTAATTATTTCTTACTATATGGTTATATGTGAACCAAAATCTGTTTTCTTAAACACTTTTCTCTTTCAATTATTCTTTTAGTAAATTTAGAATTGTTACTTTTTGACCTATTATGTACTGTGAGTTCATTTAAAAAAACATTTCTAGTTCTAATCTCTTCTTTAAGTATAAATCATTTTTTATAAATTTGAATCACTTTCATGTTTTTAATATCCAATCTTGATTTAGGCAATTCAAAATACGATTATGCTTAGATATTTCCTTAGTTTTTACTTAAATACTTAATTCCATCAACATTTATAATCCAAATTATTTATTAAGTTATCAAAAGCTGTCTCTTTTTCTTTAGTCACTACCATGCATTGTATTTTATCCTATATCCTGTTCAAGGACCTCTATGAGTAAACCTATGAAAATTAAACCAAATTATTTAAATATCACTTCAACAGTATACATTTAAAGTTTCATCGTACATTTTCATATAAGACTTTTCTTACAGTTTACATGATACTTTTCTTTCTATCAAATTGATAGGAGTCTGATTTGATACAAGAATGAGAATGGGTAGCTACACTTTTGTTCTTAATTTGCCCACTAAGTGGTCACATTGTATTTAATTTGGACTATAGGTCTGCTGCTTTAAGGTGGCCTGTCAGACTCTCCCTCCTCGCACCCTGAGAAGACAGCTGGTTCATAGATTGATGCTGCAGTGTTTTCTGTGGTGTCCAGGGCCACAGCTTCCCCCTCTCTCTTAGTGCTGGCTTCCTTCTTTCACCCAGATGATGCAAATGTCTGGTGGAGCGTTTTTTCTTGTTTGATCAGTTCATCATTCTCTTGTTTGCCTCTTTTTAGTGTCTCTGAACATAAGTAGCCTTTTCAGTCCCTCAGTAAGTTCTGGGCTTGCAGTGCCTGCATCACTGCTATCACAAATGTCCACAGCCAGCAGTTTGTCCATTGTGTTTTTCAAACACCTTATCCATTTGCCAGTGCACTCAGAGATGTCTGGTAGGTTAAAGACTACAGTCCCCCAAAGTCCATCCCTATGTCCTCTTAATTCATATATGAAATTTTGTTCATGACCTAATAGGTCTTTTTCCTCTTTCCCATTTTTCCTCCATCAAATGAAGACTCCTCCCATCAAATGAAGTCTCCTCTCCTTTTTCTAACAACTTATATTTCTCTGATATTATCAGCCATTTTTATCATATGTAAATATGCTTAATTATCTATTTCTTAAATGTTCTTGTAATTAATTTCTTTAGCTTCAGATTGTGCTTTACTTTACATTTCTCCTTATCTATTCTAGTGTTTCCTCACTAGTTGGTCTTTCTTTACACTGTTTTAATTTCTCTAACATTTTCCATACATGTTTTAATTCAACAGCACTTATTTCTCACTCTTTTTTACACACTTATCTTTTTTAGTTTGGCATCTCTCCCTACTTGCTTTTCATCCATCTTAAGTTCTCCTGCTACTTCCATTAATTCCTTCTGTAATGGCCATTGCCCCTCGGTCTTCAGATACATATGTAAAAAAAAAAACATTTGTTCTTTAGCCTTTCTTTTCTCTCTGTCTCTCTCTATGCTCCTTCAATATTAATTTTTCTTCTTCCTTTTGCTCTCTTTTTACCTTTTGTCTTTTTCTTTGATTCATAATTATTATTATTTCCTCACACACACTGCTTACATCAAATGTTCCTTCCTTTTGCCATTTGTCATTATTTTATCTTTGATTTTCTCTGCCACATATTTGAGTATTTATTTCTCATTTCCATACTTGTTTTAATTCAACAGTACTACATTGTGGCCTAATATCTGGTATAACTGTTCAAAAAACATTACTGCTATAGCTCAGAATTCATATTACTAATTGAACTCACATATTTATTTACTAAAACCATTTTCCATTTTTGAAATGCAATGCAACTTAATTATCAATTTTCTTCTTACTGCATAAACTAATAAAAATATATATTTTTACTCACTCTATCTCGTTCTTTAACATTTACCCAGTTTCTATAATTTTCATCTGAAACACTGTACTTTACTACAAATAGAGAATCAGATAACAGCATGTAGCTGTCTTTGACAACAGATGACAACAGCCAACCTAAGCCCCAACAATTTTATTGCTTAAATTCAATCTTATCTTCTAAAGCCAAATCTTGGTTTCCTCAGAATGTTACTGCTTTATTTAGTCTTTATCTTATCATTTTAATATACCTATATTTTAAACATTTCTTTTGATCTATTAAACAGTGTTTGGACTTCTTTTTTTATTCTATTTCTATTTTATTCTATTCCATTTCCTTTTCTTAATTTGAGTTTTTAGCTTTTGGGTTTTCTTATATATTTTTAAGCTTATTTTCCTTACACATTTTATCATTAAATCTTCAGTTTTCTGTCCTTATTTTCTCAACTTATCTATTATTTATTCATACTTATTTAGCAACTCTATTTGTTTATTAATATATTCTGTTACTCCATACTCTCCTCTCTCTTTATCTCCATATATTTATTACTATAGCTCCATTTATATTTCTTAATATTCATTAGTAAAGCTTCAAATTCCTTTCTCTATAATATAACTCTATTAATTATATCTTACTCTATTATTAGTATTTCCTTATATTTCACTTATCTTACTGTACTACTTTATAATATATCTTTCATTTAATAACTTATATTCCACACATTATTATTATGTTAAAGTTTATCTTATTATTTTATCTAATTCTCTCTTTTACTCTCATCTGCTCTGTGCTGTAAATAGACAGAATCTATTTGTTTTTCACACATGGACACCATAAAATCTCTCTCTTAGCCCGTCCTGGGGCAGACTGTCTTCCACCTATTGCTATGTCAGGAATTTCAGTCCACTCTGCCTGTTGTTCTTTTCTTAACATATACACCACTTAAAACACAAAGATCATTTCAGAAGAATGTTTAACTAGTATATTCTTCTGCCTTTTCACTATGTGTCTTTCAAATGCACTATGTTCAATCAGTTTTAATTTAGGAGACTCCTCCTTTATATCATAATCTCTTCCCTAAACTGCATCACTCATCTATTCTTATTGTTTTTTAAATCATACCACATATGCAGTCCTCCTTTTGTATTATAATCTACTATAATCATTCTTTTAACCTACTCTTTACTGAAAACATACTTTTAAACACATTCACACTTCTACTCTTATTTATTTATTTTTTTTTCTCTTCTCATTCACTCCTCTCCTCCACTCAGTGTAACATGAGCTGCATCCCCCGCTCTCCTTCCAGTCAAGGAGGAAGAAGGAAGCCTTCTCTGCACACCACTATGGACTATTTTGCCTCAGCCCAAAGCAGGCAGATACACAAACACTTACAATTAAATAAATACACTACACTACACTACACTACACTACACTCCTCTTGAGTGACCTGCCTAACAGACCTTCAAATTTTTTCCTAAAACTGAAGCGATAACCAGGATTTTCACTACACTCCTCTTGAGTGACCTGCCCGAGCAGCCTCTAACCTTAGAGCGGTAACCACAGGATTTTTGCCTACCCATGCAGCCCTCTGCTTCACCTATAACAGAGCGGTATCGTAGGACTTGCGCGCTTCCCTCTACTTTAATCTGTTTTAATCTCTTAACTGTCACCACACATTAAGGACTCACTCTTAAAACTTATAAATGCTCTATGCATATTCTACATTATTCAAATTTTCCCAAATATGAGTAACAGTTACTAGTTTAATGTTTATCCTATCCGTCAAGGCCCTCTTAGGAAAACACAGATCATTTGCATGCAAATACTCTTTTTCTTCTGGTATTCAAAACCCCTTGTTTTTTCTTTACTTTTTTACGTTTACTTTTACTTATAGTTCTTTAAAGCTGGAGAAACAGATCAAGTGTTTTTACCGTTACAAGCAGGTCCTGGCAGAAAAAACACAAACTTATAAGCGAAAATTGCTTACCGTTTTTTAATTGTGGCCACATTTGTGTTTTTTCTCCAGTCCAGCATGCACAGCAACACAAGTCCTGCTCCTTTCCAGCCCCACGTTCCTTGGGCGCCATTTGTCGTGGTTTCCGGCTTTTCTCTTAATGAATCACACTTAGTCTGG
>CAIGQV010018552.1:16814-39742 GCA_903798115.1 Danio jaintianensis | reverse complement strand
AATGCATTGGCCATGCTGTCAATAGAGAAGAGACTGGTGACTGAAATGACTGACTTTAATCAAAAGGTCATTGAGAAATTTGCAAGCTAGAAAGAAAGGAGAGCAAAATTAATTTTCAAGTAGTGCTACTGGCCAGTGATTAGGCAACATTTATGTGTGTGTGTCTGTTTATTGATTTTCTTAATTACTGATTATCTTGTTTATCATTACTAATAATAAACCCAAATTGAACTAAAATTCACTGATTTGTGACACATTTATTGTATGCTTTAGTCATATTTTTGTTTTTTGATACATCACCTGATGAATGGCTTTTACACTCTACACACTATGGCTTTCTGGTGTTGGCGCCCCCCCCAGATTTTTTTAGCACTAGCCGCCACTGGTAGTAACGCAGGATTGTATATTTCTCAAATCGGTAGGTAGATGTGTACACATTAAATAGGAACGTTGTGGCTTTTTCATGTAATTTTGTTTGTGTTTGATTCCCAAAAAGCTTAAAAACCGCGAAAAGAAAGTCTCAAAATTCAAACGAAGCCGGCAGTATAGACTCAAACAAAAAGTCAATTCATACACGCACGTCACCTGATCTGCAAATGCAAAACTTCCTTTTCGCACACGTAAATTAAGATGCATGAATGCAAAACATAATATTTGTTTTTACAAACATGTTTATGTTTGCGCAAATCTTAAATTCACAGACTCGGGTTGAAAGCCATTCGTTTGTGGATGTAAAAATGCATATGCAACATTGATGGAGTGCGTGGATGACAGAGTGTGCATTCATTACATTTTACATTTACATTTAGTCATTTAGCTGACGCTTTTATCCAAAGCGACTTACAATTGAGGTTCACAAAAGAAGCAATCAGTACAAGAGGAAACAAAGCATACATAAGTGAAATGGGACTAGTCTTAAGTAGGTAAAACAATATACGAGCTAAGTGCAGTCAAGGTTTTTTTTTTTGTTTTGTTTTTTAGTGGGTCAGATGTAGACGGAAGAGATAAGTTTTAAGGCGATTTTTAAAGATGGACACAGAGTCTGCCAAACGTGTTGTTAGAGGCAGATTCAGAGAAGGTGCGGGAGAGTGATTTCTTACCTTTTTGGGACGGCACCATGAGACGACGCTCGTTAGCAGAGCGCAGTGATCTGGAGGGTAAATATGTCTGTATTAGTGAGTGAAGGTAGGTGGGTGCTAAACCTGTGGTGGTCTTGTAGGATATGAGCAGAGCTTTGAATTCAATGCGGCCGGCTATAGGGAGCCAATGTAACCTGACAAAGAGGGGTGTTACATGCGCTCTTTTCGGTTCCTTGAAGACCACTCTTGCCGCTGCATTCTGTATCATCTGTAGAGGTTTGATAGTGCAGGCCGGGAGTCCAGCGAGTAACGCATTGCAGTAATCCAGCCTGGACAGGACCAGAGCTTGTACCAGGATTTGTGCAGCATGCTCTGAGAGAAAAGGTCTGATCTTCCTAATGTTGTAGAGAAGGAATCTGCAGGACCTGGCAGTGTTGGCAATATGATCTGTGAAGGTTAGCTGGTCATCGATTATTACTCCCAAGTTTTTGGCTGTTCTGGAGGGTGCAATGGTCGATGAGCCCAGTTGAACAGAGAGGTTGTGACGGATCTTAGGGTTGGGGGAGATGACGAGAAGTTCAGTTTTCGTAAGGTTCAGCTGTAGGTGATGGTTCCTCATCCAGAGCGAGATGTCACTCAGGCATGCCGAGACGCGTGCTGAAACCGATTGATCATCAGGATGGAACGCAAGGGGAAGCTGCGTGTCATCCGCATAGCAGTGATAGGAAAAGCCATGCTTTTGAATGACGGATCCCAATGATGTCATGTAGATCGAGAAGAGCAGCGGTCCGAGCACTGAGGCCTGAGGGACGCCGGTCTTGAGATGTTGCGATTCCGAGACTTCACCTTTCCACGATACCCTGAAGGACCTACCTGAGAGGTAAGACTGGAACCACTGGAAAGCTGTATCAGAGATTCCCAAGGTCTTGAGGGTCGAAAGGAGTATACAATGGTTAACCGTGTCAAAAGCAGCTGAAAGATCCAGCAGGATGAGGACCGATGACTTAGAGGCTGCCCTAGCCAGTCTTAGGTCTTCAACAACCGAGAGCAGTGCGGTCTCCGTGGAGTGGCCCCTCTTAAAGCCTGACTGCTTGCTGTCCAGGAAGTTGTTCTGAGTAAGGAAGGATGAGAGTTGGTCAAAGACGACACGCTCCAGAGTTTTTCCAATGAAGGGCAAGAGAGATACCGGTCTGTAGTTTTCTAGAAGTGCAGAATAAAGAGAGGGTTTCTTTAGGAGCGGGGTGATGCGAGCCTCCTTAAAGGCTGTAGGAAATGTACCAGAGTTTAGAGATGAGTTGATGATGTGTGTGAGTGCAGGGACGACCGATGGAGAGATAGCTTGGAGTAGATGGGTGGGGATAGGATCCAGCGGGCAGGTAGTCGGGTGGTTGGAGGCAATGATCTTCGCAATGTCGTCCTCTGTTGGTGCAGAGAACGAGGGAAGCGAGGTCTCAAGAGTCGGAGCGTGGTCCATCTGAGGCGGAGCAGTGAACTGACTGCTGATGGTGGTGGTCTTCTTTACAAAGAAGGAAGCAAAATCATCAGCCGTCAAGTCCGAGGAGGGAGGAGGGGTAGGAGGACAAAGAAGAGCAGAGAAGGTTTTGAAGAGAGTCCAAGAGTCAGGTGAGTTGTTGATTCGAGTACGGTAGAACTGAGTCTTGGCCGCTGAGACGTCAGTAGAAAAAGAAGAGAGGAGCGACTGATAGAGAGAGAGGTCGGCAGGATTGTTAGATTTGTGCCACTTTCTCTCAGCAGACCTGAGCCTGGATCTGTGTTCACGGAGAACATCAGATAGCCACGGAGCAGAGGGGGTAGCACGAGCCGCTCGAGAGACGAGTGGACACAAGCCATCTAGACAGGATGTTAGTGTGGAGCATAGAGAGTCAGTGGCACTGTCAGTGTTTAGGAGAGCGAGCTGGTCAGGTGGGGGGAGCATAGAAGAGACAGCAGAGGATAGGGTGTGTGGAGAGAGCATGCGTAGGTTGCGTCGGAAGGTTACAAGCGAGGAAGGAGGTGTCGTGTCGGGTGCGGTGAGGTCGAGATCAAGAGTGACAAGGAAGTGATCAGATGTATGCAGCGGGGTTACCCGAGTGTGATGAGTGGAGCAGTAGCATGTGTAGATGAGATCAAGTTGGTTACCAGATTTGTGGGTTGTGTAAAGGTCTAATAAATAGGTAATGTGTACATATATATAAAGAATAAAACCAAAGGGATTACATAATTGAAAATGAATGTATTTGGAATGCACTAACTATAATGTATTGTGGGGCAATCTCAATGTTATTTTTGGTGTATCCTGCAGAGGGCGCTTGGTATATAAAAGAGGTTGAACGGAGCAGCTCGGGTCAGAGTTGATTAAAGACCGTCAGAGCTTGAATTGATTTGTTTCTTTACTCCTCTGCAGGTAAGATTAATATGGTTGTGAAAAACTAAAAAAGAATGTTAAATGAGTCAGAAGGGTTTCGTAACGTATGTGAATGTAGATTTACGTAATCTTGTGTGATTAATCGGATGTTTTACATGATTTTATGGAGAAAGAAAGTAACTTGTGTAATCTGTGGATTAATGTGAAAAAGAAACATCGCAGATAAGCAAATATGTAAACTAAATGTGTTTATAAGTGTTTGTGAAGAGTTTGAAAGGTGAATAATTGTATTTAGAGGATAAAATCGTCGTAAGATGATGGAATGTTAATAGGAGTAGGTTGAGTCAAAATGGCGACGGCAGTAAGCGAGTTTGAACCAAAATGGTGGATGCCACGTGAAACAGCGTAACACCAAAAAGGGCAGACTAGTTCAAAGAAACAGTGAATTGAATGTTCTTTTCTTTCATGTTAATGTTTGTTGTGTTACAATTTCCTTAAATGTGAACGAAATGGTTGTAAAGGAGGGAAAAATTGTAAAATTAATGTGATGATTTACTTTTATACAGTATGTTAAATGTCTGATAAAATTAACAGTTTATACATGTCATTGGACTTCAGAAAAATCAGAACTTTATTGTATAAATGTATATTAGAGTTTATAGAGTTTATTACAAGTTTATTGTTTATAATTTGGTGACATAACCAAATACTGTTATATTTTATGCATTAAGAACTGAATTTGTGATTCTTTTTGAAGAATGTATTCAGAGTTGATTAAAGACCGTCAGAGCTTGAATTGATTTGTTTCTTTACTCCTCTGCAGACTTTAACCATACATTTACCTTATCCGCCCGGGTCTCATGCAGCCTGAGGCGGGTAACAGTTGCAGGCGTAGCAAGTCGCTTAAGGTCAAACGATGCGGTGAGGTTGTTGAAGTTAGCAGCTGATGATTTTTCAAGGTGGATGTTGAAGTCTCCAAGTTCCACAAGAGGGGTGCCATCTTCAGGAAAAGAGGACATGAGGACATCGAACTCCTCCAAGAATTGTCCAAGCTGACCTGGGGGGCGGTAGATGACTACAAAAGTAATTCTAACAGGATGAATAATATTTACCACATGCGATTCAAAGGAGGTGTTGTCACATGAGGGTGCAAGTTGTTTGAACCTCCATTCGTTTGGGATGAGAAGACCGGTTCCCCCACCTCTACCGGATGTACGGGAGCTGTGGGAGAAAGTGTAGTTATTAGAGAGGGCAGCCGGGGTGGCATTGTCCTCTGGTTGGATGCACATGTATGAATAGTAATCAAATTAGCAGTGTTGCGTCGTCTACGACGTGATCTAAAAGATTTATGAATGTTATAGACAGTAGGAATTTGAAAACACATGGTTAATGCTAAGAATAACGCGAGAGAATGTAAATGAAAGAAATAAGGCTAGATACACAGATAAGAGCTAGATAGAACTAAATACAAATCAAAGTGCGATACTCAAGTGCCCTGTCTGTGTCCCTGCTCGGTGGAGTCGCGCAGGTAGAGTCGCAGGTCTTTACTCTCTTCGGTCTTCACGCGATGAGGGCTGCCGCGACCGCTGCCTCGGTGCTATTCACACTTAAATACTTCCTGATTCACGTGTCTGAATTCAGCAGGACACGCCTTCTATCTCCCACTATAATAACACAACGAAACTAACACTATAGCAAGCGTGCGTAGTGCGGATTTAACACGTGAAAACGCCGGTAGTAAACAATCAAGGCAGATACTGTGTGAAACTAAACAAGGCTAGAAACAATAACACTTACTAGGATCTGTCCACTCTTGTTGCTAAGATGCTTCACAAATAATATTGAGACAATAATCATCCCATATTTAAGGGAGTTGGCTAAACTGCTCATTCTGACCAGCTCTTGGTCTGAAAAAGCGCTTTTTGAGGCCCAAAACTGAAAGTAATAAAAATTGCTTAAAACAATGAAAACCATCTTTCTTTTTGTTTTAAACAACATTATATGCAGTTTTAAACATGTTTTAACAAGTTGCAAGCGAAAACTAAGGGATTTAAGGGAGTTGGCAAAACTGCACTTTTGCAAACTCTCTAATTTCACTTAATTTTCACTGGCAACTAGGTAAAACATGTTTATTACTGCATATAATGTTGTTTAAAACTAAAAGAATGATGATTTTCACTGTTTTTATCACTTTCTGTTTTTGGCCTTAAAAAGTTGAAACAAGCTGATTCCTGCAATGCAGAAACGGGCACTTTTTCAAACTCTCATTTTACTTAGTTTTCACTTGGAACTTGTTAAAACATGTTTAATACTGCATATAATGTTGTATAAAACAAAAAAAAGATGATGATTCACACTGTTTTAAGCAGTTTTTATCACTTGCTGTTTTTGGCCTTTAAAAGCAGAGACAAGCTGATTCCTACAATGCAGAAATGGGCAGTTCTGCAAACTCCCTAATCTCACTTAGTTTTCACTGGGAACTTGTTAAAATATGTTTAAAACGGCGTATAATGTTGTATAAAACAAAAAGAATGAAGATTTTCACTGTTTTTAGCAGTTTTTATCTCTTGCTGTTTTTGGACTTAAAAAGCCGTAACTGATTCCTGCAACGCAGAAAAGGGCACTTCTGCATACTCCCTTAGTTTTCACTGTCAACCTGTTAAAACATGTTTAATACTGCATATAATGTTGTATAAAACAAAATTAATGATGATTTACACTGTTTTAAGCAGTTTTTATCACTTGCTGTTTTTGGCCTTAAAAAGCTGAAACAAGCTGATTCCTGCAATGTAGAAATGGGCACTTTTGCAAACTCTCTCATTTTACTTAGTATTCACTGTCAACCTGTTAAAACATGTTTAATACTGCATATAATGTTGTTTAAAACAAAAAGAATGAAGAATTTCATTGTTTTAAGCTGTTTTTATCACTTGCTGTTTTTGGCCTTAAAAAGCTGAAACAAGCTGATTCCTGCAACGCGATTTTTGGAAATCGCAGTGGGGTAGTGAGATATGGTTCTCACATGGTACAAACCACTCTGCTGGAGTGTCCTGTTTAAAAAAATTATTTTGCAGGTGAGGTGTTGCACACTTACTGTGATGAAAGCAGGCATTTTCATTCATTCATTCATTTTCTTTTCGGCTTAGTCCCTTTATTAATCTGGGGTCGCCACAGCAGAATGAACCACCAACTTATCCAGCATATGTTTTACGCAGCAGATGCTCACTCATTCACTACAGACAATTTAGCCTACCCAATTCACCTGTACCGCATGTCTTTGGACTTGTGGGGGAAACCGGAGCACATGCAAACTCCACACAGAAATGCCAACTGACCCAGCTGAGGCTCGAACCAGCGACCTTCTTGCTGTGAGGCGAACATGCTTCCCACTGCGCCATCATTCAGCCCTGCAGGCATTTTTTTTGTTAATTTTAAAGTGTTATGATGTGAACCTTATTCTTGTTAATTACTATGGGTATAATTCTAAAGCTGAGAATGATCAATTACTATTTTGGAAGATAAGCTTACTTATTGGCAGTCAAAATTCCCAAAGGCATATTTAGTGATTGGTGGTGATTTTAATACCGTCCTGAATGAATCTCTTGATAGGTGGCCACCTGGTCATTCAAATACAACTCTGAAAGCATTTATGGATAGGTTAGAACTTATAGATATATGGAGGATAAAAAAAAAAAGCTAAACAGGAAAGTTCATTTGGTATAAATTGGGAACTGTTCAAATATGAAATTGGGAAATACTTAAGAAAATTTTGTGCTAATTTGGCTAAAATAAAACGTCTTGACGAAACTAATATTGTTAGCGAAATCTTATCTATTACCAGGATCCTGCCTGAAAATCTTTCTGATAGCCAGAAGGACTATTTAATTGATTTACAATTCAAGTTGGATAATTTATATAAGTTAAAAGCAGAGGGGGCTTTTATAAGGTCAAGGCAAAGATGGCTTCAATACGGTGAACAGATGTCTTCCTATTTTTTTAAGCTTGAAAAAAATAGGCCTAAATATAATTCTATTTGTCAATTGAAAATTGGGGAGCTTGTCTCTGAAAATTCCAAAGAAATTTCCCAATTTTGTTATAAGTTTTATTCAAATTTGTATAAATCAAAATTTAATCTAGCTGATCTGGATATCTTTACAACATTTCTTGGTAATGTCAATTCTATTAGTCATGATGAAAAAAATATGTGTGACTCACCAATTACTATTAATGAGGTTAAGGAAGCAATTGTGCATTTAAAAAGTAACAACTCACATGGTAGTGATGGAATAACAACTGAATTTTATAAGCTATATTCTGAATTAGTATCTCCGTTCCTTCTCCAAGTGTTTATAGAAAGTTTAAACTGCTCTGAGCTCTCTGTTAGTATGAAACAAGGTGTCATCTGTTTGATACCTAAACCTAAAAAGGACACTCTTCTCTTAGACAACTGGAGACCTATCAGTTTACTTAATAATAATTATAAATTGTTAGCCCTTATTTTTTCAAAGAGTTTTAAGTTGGTTTTAAACTCAGTTATTGATGAAAATCAGTCAGGTTTTATGAAAAATCGTCACATTTTTAATACATTAGACTTGTTTTTGACCTTATTGATTATTCTGATTTTATTCAGGATGATAGTTTAATTTTGTTTTTGGATTTTTTCAAAGCTTTTGACACCATTGAGGATCCTTTCAACTTTTTTTGTTTAGAGAAATTCGGTTTTGTGCCCTACACTGTAAAAAATGTCCGTAATTTTAACAGTAAAAGTCTGTACAATCTACAGTGAAAAACCTGTTAAATGATTAACAGTTCATTTCTGTACAAAATACGGAAAATAACTGTAACAGATCTAACCTTTGTTTTCAGGAAAGTAAGCAGAGTGTCTGAAATCTCACCATACACCCTCATTCACTAGTCCCTAAATCAGTCGATTAGTTTAGTCCACTAGACAGAGTAAATGACCACAAATGATTGAATTCAAACACTGATGAACACCTGCTGTTAACAAGCACAATCACTGAAGGAAAGAACAAGAAATAAATCTATACAGCAACAGCCTCACACCAAACCAACTGAATTAAAACAGAGGATTAAACAACTCCACAAACAGCATTACCGGCTTCACTGATTACAGTCTGACTTAATTTCTGTAAAAATATTTTTATAATTAAAATCAGAATCAGAAAGAGCTTTATTGCCAGGTATGTTCACACATACGAGGAATTTGTTTTCGTGACAGAGCTTCTACAGTGCAACAGAATTACAGAGACAGGACAAAAAACAGATCATAAATATTATTATTTAAGAGAGGTTTATATGTTTTATTGAAAATCTTTCATTTGACCTCACCATCGTGGAGATCAGAGGCTGCTTTAGTTGGGCTCTTGATCCGTTGCTCTTTTATTTGAATGTTTCTTTGGTTGTTATAACTGCGTTTCTGAAATTCATCAGTTATGACAAGAATGGCAATGAAAAACTTTATGTACTTTACTGTTACAGATATAATTTATAGTATTTTATAAGTTAAGTTATAAAAAAATACAATTATTTTGTCTTTTTCATGTGATGTTATTTGTGACCATACTACAGCTTCCCAGAAACGGTAATCAAACAATTATGGAGGAATTAACAAAAACTCCTAGTTAATAATTAGAATTTCATGCACAAAACCATGAGAGCTCCAGCGATATTTTTAAGACACACAGACATCAAGAATCAGGATATGAAGCTTAACCATGGTTGCTAAAAAGAAAAAAAGCTGCATAATTCATTGATGCATGCTGGGTGCCAGCATAGTACAAAACTCCCAGCATGCATTGCAGCGTGAATAGATTATGCAGCTTAAAGGTATTACTATTTCTTTCTTTGCCTTTATTTTATGTTGTCCTGGGGTGGGGGGGGTAATATTTCGGTAGATTGCTTTATATTGTTCTGGGTTGATTTTTATTTTTTGTTTGTCACCAATGTTGAGATTCAAAGACTAATTGTTGATCTCTGTGTGTTTTTTAAGTTCTGCTGTAGATCAAACAGTCTTTAATTGTTGAAGTTCCAGTGGTTTTATTTATGTGTATTAATAGTTCCTCACACATAACTAACCATATGTTTAATGAGTACACAAGCAGGCGAGGGTGGTTCTGATATCAAAGTTAATCTCATCAGACTTATTCTTAGATTTTCTTTTGGCTTTAAATGCTTTACAAACAGTGTGATTAACACAATTAATTACAGCAACCAAATTAAAACTAGTGTTAAAATAAAAAGTTGAAGAGCCCAACTAAAGCAGATGCTGAACTCCATCATGGTGATTTCAAATGAACAGCAAAAATTTCATTAAGAGCTTTTGTTCATGTGACAGAAATAAAGTCAAAGGTCAGTAATAAGTGAAGCTCCTGATGTTTGTGGAGTTGTTTAATGATCCTCTGCTGAGATCTTGAGAATTTTTTTTTTTATTGTGTAATTTATTTTTATTTAGAGTTTTATTTTCAGTTGATTTCATCTTTGGTTTTGACTGTAATTTATATTATTTGGTCTTGTTTTTCTTTACTTTGGTGATTTTGCTTGTTAACAGTTGTTCATCAATCATTATCAATCTTCCTTTAGTTCGACAATTATCTCATTAACTTCATCACTGCCTTAGTGTTCAACCCTCTGTAGTGAGGACACTAGTGAGGATTTTGCTCTGGAATTTAAGGGGTTAAATGTGTTCGATTAAAAAATTCACACTGTGGAATGTATTTTTAACGGGAATATTCCGTAAATTGAAATTACGAATGTAAAATGTTAAAAACAGTAGATTACTGGCAACCACAGATCCCGGTATTTTTCCGTAAAATCAAGAAAAAAAAACTGCAAAATACTGTAAAACCTTTTTTGTGTCACCATTGTGCAGGATATTAGCATCTGTGTTCAAGTCTAAGATGAACAAAGCGTACCTGATGTTATGCTGCATCTTCATTTGTTTAAATGTAACTGTGTAGTTACTGATGCAGTGAAAATCTGTTTGCTGATTGCAATCACATGAACAAATTAATGCATTTAATGACTTTACATTTTTGTGAACAAAGCTACATTTTTGTGAAATGAACATTGTGTCAGTTAATGAAATAAGGTAATTTTCCGTAAATTTAAACAGTTCTATAAAACTTCCGTATTTTTGCCAAAAAATCCTGGCAACCACAGCTGCCAGTATTTTTCCGTAAATTTAACAGATTTTTTTAACAGTGTACAACATGCAGTAAATATAAATATTTTTTCCAGTAAATATTATAACAAATAAATAACAAGTCTAATATATTCATATGCATCAGAATAATATAGCTACTATCTATCAATGTTTATATATTATTCTATATACTATACTACGCCTGTCTTATATACCTCTGAGCTAACTTACCTGAACTGTCTCCATCACTGCTCTTATCAAATGTCCAATCTGCATCATTCCCATGGTCACTAAAACCCATCTCATCCTCACTTTCATCTGCAGGAAGAGCTAGTTCTGTCCTTTTCTTCTTTCACTTACACTGTTCCCTGTATTTATATCTCATCAAAAGTATTGCCATTAAAATGTGATTTTATCCATAATTAAAATGCCATTACCATATGACTAATCAACATTATATCAGCATTCATGTTGTTATTGTTACAACTTAAAAGATCACAGCTGACCTTGCTAACTAGCTAAGCTATTGCAATATTGCACATTCCACTATTGGACAGTGTTGTCATTTGGCAACACATACATTTGATTGATTTACAAAAAAATTTTGATAAACTTTTTTGAGTTGTGAATATGTCATCATAACTTACTGGAGGTGATGTTTCAGATTTTGTTGTGGATCTGACATAATTTTATCCTTTGTTCTTATTGACGTTTACATTTGCATTTAGCAATTACTCACAATAAACGGCAGTCTGTCAGAAATCGCGCCACAGAAAAACACATCATTGGCTAAGCTAAGTCTTCTCTTTCCAACAAAAAAATTAGAACGTTGGTCTTAAAGAAACAGTGGCAGGGAAATTAACATAAATAACATGTTGCCATATGGCAACACCATGCAGTAGAGGGTCCAAACCTGTTTTGATTAAAGCTGAAAATCTCTAACTGTTATAATAAATTATAACCATTATAACAAAATTATGGAAGACTGTGGTTATATGTTTTCTGTTTTAAGTTCAACAGATGATAGAAACTCAAACAGGATTGGAACAAGTGAAGGTTGAGTAAATGATGACAGAATTAAATTTTTTGGGTGAACTGGTGAAGTGAAGCAGTCAGTCAAGTTTACATTAATTTGTAAATTGATTTCCACTTTAATGAAAATATATATTACAAACTCGATTAATGTAACCATTATTGAAGAAGAGGGCATATTTATGGTATGGCACAGCTATTTTGGAATATTGCTGTGTCTGACGTCACAGGGTTGGTTCCGTTCCCTCAGCTCTGCGTTGCGGTGCGTTAAATTAGGCTGTCCAGTCTTCGTGTTCAGTCCTTTACTTCCACTGTATTTGTTCAGCTGAGGGAACAGAACCAACCCTGTGACGTCAGACACAGCAATATTCCAAAATAGCTGTGCCCTAGCTCTAAAAGCTATAGTAAAACATGCCCTTTTCTTCAATAATAGTTACATTAATCGAGTTTGTAATATATATTTTCATTAAAGTAGAAATCAATTCACAAAATAATGTAAACTTGACTGACTGCTTCACTTCCACTTTTATGCTTTAAAAAACAAGACCCACTTTATATTAAGTGACCTTAACTACAGTACTTAAATTTAAATTAATAATATGGTATAATGCACTTAAGCATATACATGTTTTTACATTGTGTTTTTTAAATCATCTGCATGTAATTACATCTGTAATTAATTTCTGTAACTCAAAGGCCACTTAAAGTAAGTCCAAAAATAATATTTGACCTTCATGCATAATTTCTTTTAATTTTACAACTTATCTATATATAATTTTCTCTTTATTCAGTGTGTTTTTAATAAACTAATGGTTAATTTAAAACAGCTAATAACTACAACCCGAATAATATAATAATTGTAATATTGTCAGGATCCGTCATTTTATGTTTAGTTTTTACATGTAATGATTTTATTGTTCCACTAGATGTCGTCATTTCTCCCTATATGTTTTTGAGTTCAGTAATCACGTAATGGTTTTCAGGTGTCTAGTTATGTCTTGTGTATTTAAGTTGACTAGTTTCCCCTGTTTCTTTGCTCAGTTATTGTTGATGCTTGTCCCTGTTGATCGTGAGTCTTGCCCTGTCTTTCTATTTCCTGAGGTTTTTGTGCAGCATTGCCTGGTTTTGTTTTTATAAGTGTTTTTCTTGTTCTAAGGATTCCAGAGATATTTTGCCTGTTGGCCTTTTTGTTCCTCTGTTTACTGAGTCTTTTGTTATCTCTGCATTTTTTGTTTGTTCAATTTTGGATTTTTTTATTTTTTATAAATAGATCCATCTCAGTGCAAGTACAGTCTCACTGTTGGGTTCATTATCCTGCGGCTGAGTGGTTGATCATTCAGACTGTGGCACGGGAGACCCGAGTTCTAACCCCGTCTCTGACAGAATAACTGAGCCATAACATGAACCCAGAAGACCTCAGCTCCCAGGAGCTTCTCAGCACATCTACAGTCCAACGACATGAGAATGTCCTAGTCCAGCAAGAGGCTTTGATGGTCCAACATTCACAGGTACTCTCTGAACTTATATCTACTGTTCGTCAGCTCTTGGACAGATCACCTACTTGTTTTAATCCAGCACCCACAGCCACCTCGGTACCCTCGTCAGAGACCCGAGTGCCTTCTCCTATGATGGAACCTCGCTTACCTCCACCACAACCCTTCTCAGGTGATCCCAGTGCATGTGATGGTTTTCTAACCCAATGCTCTCTTGAACTTTCTGTTCAAGTTACACTGCTTTTGAAAAGGAGTTTAAACGGGTCTTCGACCATCCTCTCAGTGGCCGGCAAGCCTCTAAAAAACTCCTCACCCTTTGGCAAGGGACTGGCAGTGTGGCAGATTATGCCGTACAGTTTCGTACTTTGGCAGCCGGGAGTGGCTGGAATGAGGTGGCTCTCATGGTCTGTTTTCAAAACGGATTATCCGAGATCATTCAAGATGATTTGGCTACCAGGGAACCTGACCTAATTCTCGAGACTCTAATTGATCAAGCTATTCAACTAGATTACCAGCTAAGGGAGAGACGTCTGGATCGCTCCACTGCTTCCACCAAGATGTTCACTTCAACTCCATCTTCTATATCACTACCCCGAGACTATTCTGAATCAATGCAGTTGGGTCGGACTCGTCTTTCTTCTACTGAAAGAGAGCACCGCATGAGAGAGCGATGTTGCCTGTATTGTGGTCTGCCTGGTCACTTTCACTCCACCTACCCTCAGCTTTAGGGAAACGCTCCATCCCGTACAGGCAAGGAAGGACTGTAACGGGAATTACTTACAGCTTGTCACCTTCCAAAAGTGGTTTATTCCTTCCCGTCACTCTCACTTGGGAGGGCCAACATTTCCAATTTCAAGCCTTCATTGACTCTGGTGCTGCGGGGAACTTCATGGACATCACCCTAGCGAAGAACCTCAATATTCCCAATGATCCCCTTCCAGAACCACTGTCAGTCATTGCCTTGGATGGCAGACCATTAGCTCCGGGTGAGGTGACACACCTTACGTATGACCTTTCCCTTTCCATCCACCAGCATAATGAGCAACTCTGTTTTCACTTAATACACTCACCCGAGTTTCCAGTTATCCTTGGGCACCCCTGGCTTCTTCAGCATAACCCTCATATTGATTGATCTATGGGCATAGTGTTGGGTTGGAGTCCTACATGCCAAACCACCTGTCTGAGTCAGAAACCCCTCAAACCTATTCTCGAGTCTCAAGAACCCCTAGATCTGTTTCTAGTCCCGGCTCCATACCATCACCTTAAGGCTGTTTTCAGCAAAAGGAGGGCTACTTCCTTGCCCCCCCACCGCCCGTATGACTGCGCCATTGAGTTGCTTCCAGATTCCTACCCCCCTAGAGGCAGTATTTTTTCACTGTCTCTCCCAGAACTAACTGCCATGAACAACTACATAGATGAATCTCTCGCAGCGGGGATTATCCGGCCATCCACCTCTCCTGCGGGCGCTGGTTTTTTCTTTGTGGGGAAAAAAAGATGGTGGACTTCGCCCCTGTATTGATTACAGGGGTCTCAATGAAATCACCATCTGTAATCGCTATCCTTTGCCCCTCATGTTTATCGCATTTGAGATTCTTCAAGGAGCCTCCATTTTCACCAAACTTGACTTGCGCAACGCCTACCATCTCGTGCGCATTAAACAAGGAGATGAATGGAAGACTGCTTTTAACACGCCCACTGGGCACTATGAATATCTGGTCATGCCCTTTGGTCTCACCAACGCTCCTGCTGTTTTCCAAGCCCTTATTAACGACGTCCTTCAGAGACATGCTTAATAAGTTTGTGTTCGTTTACTTAGACGACATTCTTATTTTCTCAAGTTCCCCCCAAGAACATGTACAACATGTCAGTAAGGTTCTCAGGTGCCTCCTCGATAACCACTTGTACGTCAAACCCGAAAAATGTCAATTCCATGTGTCCCAAGTTAAGTTCCTGGGGTTTGCCGTCAGACCTGGACAGATTCAGATGGATCCACTAAAGGTCCAAGCAGTTAAGGATTGGCCTTCCCCTTCATCTGTAAAGGAGGTACAGAGATTTCTGGGGTTTGCCAATTTCTACCAGAAGTTTATCTTGAACTTTAGTACTGTGGCGGCCCCATTATCTGCTCTCACTAAGAGTAACCTAGCAGGTTTTCTATGGGGGCCAGAGGCTGAACTAGCCTTCAACAACCTTAAGAATCACTTCACCTCTGCACCTATCCTTATCCTTCCCAACCCGGACAGATCCTTCACGGTAGAAGTTAATGCATCGGATGTAGGCGTTGGGGCAGTTTTATCCCAGAGAGGAGATGACAAGTTACATCCGTGTGTATTCCTTTCCCATCGCCTCACTCCTACCGAGAGGAACTACCATATAGGTGACAAGGAATTACTAGCCGTTAAGCTAGCCCTGGAGGAATGGAGACACTGGCTGGAAGGTGCCAAACACCCTTTTCAAGTGCTCACGGACCACAAGAATCTTGAGTATATTCAACAGGCAAAGCGACTCAACCCCCGCCAGGCACGTTGGTCTCTATTCTTCAACCGGTTCCATTTCACTCTCACTTACCGACCAGGCTCAAAGAACCTGAAACCAGACGCTCTGTCCAGAGTATATGTTAAATCTTCTCAAGACGACGACATTACCACTATTATACCCAGGGAAAAGGTAATTGCCCCTATCCAGTGGGATATGGAGAGCATGGTAAGAAAGGCCCAAAACCAAGAACCTGATCCTGGAGGAGGACCAAACAATCGGTTGTTCGTCCCTAAAGCGGTCCAAGCTAATATTCTTCAGTGGGGGCATTCCTCGCAACTTACCTGTCACCCTGGGTCTTCTCGCACTCTCGAGTTTCTCCTGAGATGGTTTTGGTGGCCTACCATCAAAACTGATGTTGCAACTTTTGTGAAAGCTTGCCCTACCTGCAACCAGAGTAAGGTCCCTCACAGTTCACCCCAGGGACACCTACACCCACTTCCGATACCTCACAGACCATGGTCACACATCTCAATGGATTTCATCACTGGACTCCCCATATCTCAGGGGAACACTACCATCTTAGTCATTGTAGACAGATTTTTCCAAGGCCGCACGATTCATTCCCCTAACCAAACTACCCTCTGCTAAGGAAACTGCTGAAATCATCATGAATAACGTTTTCCGGGTCTTTGGTGTTCCACAAGACATTGTCTCGGATCGAGGACCCCAGTTCTCTTCTTGATTTTGGCGAGCCTTCTGTAAATCCCTGGGTGCTACTGTGAGTCTGTCTTCGGGGTTCCACCCTGAATCAAACGGCCAGACAGAGAGGCTTAATCAGGACCTGGAGACTACCTTAAGGTGCATGACGACAAACAACCCTACTTCTTGGTCCCGCTTTATCTTGTGGGCGGAATATGCTCACAACACCCTGTGCTCATCTGCTACGGGCATGTGTCCATTTGAGTGCCAGCTCGGATATTCTCCACCACTAAGTATGGTCTCGCTGTTGGGTTTATTATCCTCCTGTGGCTGAGTGGTTGATCATTTAGAGTGGTTGATCATTCAGACTGTGGCACGGAGACCAGGGTTCTAACCCCATCTCTGACAAATACATCACATATGCAGTACACTCAGAATTATAGTGCATTATCTGTATGAATGAGTGGGGAAATGTATGGGGTGCACTATAGAAGACAAGGAGGGAGTGGTTTCAGATACAGCTTTTGTGTTGTCTTATTTCTGCTTGTGCTAAGATATTTGAGAGGTTTACATTTTTTGTTTTTGGCCTGTATTGATGTATATGGGCACTCTTTAAAAAATCATTTTTATATAAATTGAGACAATTTCTGACTTTATTCATGTTTCCTTTTGTTATTCAGAAATGTTCTGCATATGTTTTATGAATATGTCTTGATAAGTAAAAAAACAGCTCTGGGAATGTTGTGCATTTCCTTTGTTTTCATAATTTTTAGGATAACTACTTTTTAATTTACTTTTATAGGGACGCCTCCAATGTGAAGCAGTGGACAGCTGAAGATGTTGCTGGCTGTTATTGCTAGACCTTATTAAATTTAATTGTTTGCATTAAAATGTATATAACATTATTAATCAAATTCTGTGAATGTAATTGTGATGTATATTGATTAATAAAAGTGAAATAATTAATCAACAAAATAAATAGGTTAATAACAAAAACTTCGTTATTCAGATTATCATAATTAAAATTGCCAGAAGCAAAGACAGAAGCATCATACCAAAGCTTTTTAACATAACCACAGTGCCAAAAGATGTGGGGTACAGAACAAAAAGAGCAATTTATATCAATATCCTTTTTAAATTTACTGAGAAAATGTTTAACTGGATAGAATTTATGAATTACTTTAAAAGATATTTCTTTTATATTATTTGTAACAAACAAATTGTGATGTAATGACCAAATACTTTCCCATTTAGGAATTCTTTCAAAATTTTTCCAATAGGCAATAGTGCTAGGTTTGGAAACAACCTGGTTTAAAAAAAGAGAGCAAATAGATTTGTTATTTTTAGACTGTGAAAAACAAATTTTACCCCACTTTGTATCAGCTAGACTGATTTTGGGCATATGAATCCAAGTTACACCTCTAAATAAGGAAACGATATTAGAATTAATTGCAGAGAAAACAAGAGAAATTTCCTTGGGAGTTACAGGAAAGTTAAAATGTACAAGAAACTCATCATGTCATAAGATACCCTTGAGTGTTAAACAACTGACAAACTAAAACAATACCCTTTTCAAACCACCTCTCCATAAAAATACTCTTGCGTTTATACAAAATACATCTGTTGTTCCAAATAAAACAACGTTGTTTAGAAAAATTGTGCTTGTAGATCAGTTTCCACGCCAACAAGGCTTGAGCATGAAAAGCAGAAAGCTTTACTGGTAATTTCTCAATCTTATAATCGCATAATAATAGAAAGGAAAGACCTCCAAGTTGGTCAAAAATAAAATTGGGAATAAAATTCCAGAGAGAAGGTTTACTCAAACAAAATTTTAACCAATTGTCTCTCTGGCTGATGGTAATTTGGGCAGAGGGATAAAGTGATTGGCTTTCGAAAACCGGTCCACTACGGTCAAAATCACCGTATTCCCGTTGAAGGGTGGGAGACCCGTGACGAAATCTAGCGCAATATGGGACCAGGGTCTCGACGGCACTGACAGCGGCTGAAGAAGTCCAGCAGGAGGACGATTGGAAGTCTTAGAAACAGCGCAAGCTGAGCAAGCCAACACAAAATTCCTTATGTCACGAGCCATAACTGGCCACCAGAATCGTTGTTTAATTAAAGACAAGGTGCGACTCACCCCTGGATGACAGGCCAACTTGGAAGAGTGACCCCAACAGATGATGTCAGACCGTAATTCCTCTGGCACAAATAAATGACTCGGTGGGCATCCAGGCAGAGGCGTTACCCCTTCTAAGGCCGTGCGGACCCTCGACTCGATCTCCCAGGTGACAGCAGAGATAAAAAGTGTGCGTGGCACGATGGATTCAGGAGATGATGCATGCTCGGAGTGATCAAAAATTCGAGACAGAGCGTCAGGCTTAACATTCTTTGAGCCTGGTCGGTACGAGATGGAAAAATCAAAACTTCCGAAAAATAAAGCCCACCGTGCCTGCCTAGAGTTCAATCTTTTGGCAGACTGGATGTATTGCAGATTCTTATGATCGGTCCAAACGATAAAGGGAACCTCCGAACCCTCTAGCCAATGACGCCACTCTTCCAACGCAATCTTGACAGCAAGCAGCTCTCTATTACCGATATCATAATTTCGTTCTGCATTGTTTAGACGATGTGAAAAATACGCGCAGGGATGCATCTTGCCGTCCGAGGAAGACCGCTGGGACAGGATAGCACCGACCCCTACCTCTGATGCGTCAACCTCCACCACAAACTGCCATGATGGATCAGGGGCAATGAGGATGGGAGCTGAAACAAAGCAGCTTTTCAGTCGGTCAAACGCAACTTGTGCTGCATTGGACCACCTGAACGGAGTCTTGATGGAGGTTAAGGCAGTCAGAGGCATGGCGAGCTGGCTGAAGTTGTGAATGAGACGCCGGTAAAAATTGGCAAAACCAAGAAACCTCTGCAGGGCCTTGCGGGATTCTGGGGTTGGCCAATCTACCACAGCCTGAACTTTCTCTGGATCCATGCGCATCCCCTCGACCGACACGATATGTTCCAGAAAAGGAACAGACTGTGCATGAAATACTAATTTCTCCGCCTTGACATAAAGCCCATTCTCTAGCAGCCTCTGAAGCACTCGCCTGACGTGTTGAATATGTTCCTGAAAGAGTGGGAAAATATCAGTATATCATCCAGGTGGACATAAATGAACTGATCTATCATATCTCTCAACACATCATTCACGAGTGCTTGGAAGACTGCAGGGGCGTTGGACAGACCAAAGGGAAGAACACAATATTCAAAGTGCCCCCTGGGGGTATTAAAAGCAGTCTTCCATTCATCGCCTTCTCTAATATGGACCAAATGGTAAGCTTTGCGGAGATCTAATTTCGTGAAAAAGGACGCTCCCTGTAGATGTTCGAAGGCAGAAGCCATCAACGGCAAAGGATAAGTATTCTTCACCGTTATAGCATTCAGCCCTCGGTAGTCTATACAAGGACGGAGGGAGCCATCTTTCTTTTTCACGAAAAAACTCCCCGCCCCTGCTGGTGATGAAGAAGGGCGGATGATCTTAGCTGCTAGAGAATCAGAAATATATTTCTCCATAGCCTCCCTCTCAGGAACGGAGAGCGAATAAAGTTTGCCTTTAGGCGGAGACGTACCTGGCAATAACTCTATAGCACAGTCATAGGGACGATGCGGAGGCAGAGAAGCAGCTCGAGACTTACTGAACACTCTCTTCAGGTTGAGGTACTCACTGGGCACGTTTGACAGGTCCATGTGTTCTTCCTGAAAAACAGAAGGGGACACAGAAGAACAGGCAGACAACAACACGTAGCATGACAACTCTCACTCCAAGAAATTATTGATTCCTGCCTCCAATTTATATGTGGATTGTGCATTCCCAGCCAAGGATGCCCAAGGACCACTGGAGTGACAGGAGCTTCTGTTAAAAAAAAATTAATAATTTCAGAGTGGTTACCAGAGGTGATCAGTCTTATAGGACCAGTGGAATGCGTAATGGAAGGAAGAGAAAAACCATTGAGAGCATGAACAGAGATAGGTTGTGAGAGGGAAATCACAGGAAGTTTAAGTCTTTGAACTAAGGCGGAGTCAATAAAATTTCCCTCGGCACCAGAGTCAATAAGTGCTTGAGTCATAAAATTCCCAGAGGACCACTCCAACTTCACCTTCAGAAGAGTGACCGCAAAAGAGGATTTGTCCAAAGATACCCCACCCGTCAGTAACCTCTTACCTACTGACGGGCTCTGGCTTTTACGGGACACTGAGCCGCGATGTGACCCGCACCACCGCAGTACAAACACAGGCCCTCGCTGCGTCGTCTGCGCTTCTCTTCCAGCGACAGCCTAGATCGGCCCATTTGCATGGCTTTGGGTTCCGAGAGGGGCATGTCCATCACCCCCGGAACTACTGTGAAGGCCGGAAGAGGGGAATTCTCCAGAGCGTGTGTGTGTCGCGTGTGTCTCCCCCTGAGCTGTAAACGAGAATCCACACGGATGGCCAGCTCAATGAGCCCATCGAGGGTTTTAGGAAGATCAAGAGAAAAAATCTCGTCTTTTATGCGGTCTGCCAGCCCGTGGGGATAGACGTTCCACTGCGCCTGAGCGTTCCATTCGCTCTCTGCTGCCAGGGTGCGGAACTCAATGGAGTAGTCAGCAACACTCCGGGACCCCTGCTGCAACTCCGCAAGCATCCTAGCCGCCTCTCTGCCCGCCACGGCTCGATCGAAGACCTTTTTTAGCTCTGCCGAAAAGGTCACAAACGAAGAGCAACACGGGAGTTTCTTCTCCCATACAGCGGTTCCCCATAGCGCTGCTCTCCCAGTGAGAAGCGTGATGACGAACGCCACTTTAGACTCCTCCGTGGGAAACAAGGAAGGCTGCAGGGAAAAGTACAAAGAGCACTTAGCTAGAAAGGCGCGACATAACTCTGGTTCCCCGGAGTAGAAGGCTGGAGGTGGAAGGCGAGGCTCAGAAGATCTACCAGCTTGATCAGGAACTGACACAACAGGTGGACTAACACTAGCAGCAACAGGCTGCTGGACATTATGAAGATGTTGCAACTGTGTGGTGAGTTCAGACACCTGTGTGACCAGCGCCTGGATAGCGCGACTGGTAGTGGTCATGTGCTCGTCCTGTCTGTCCATGCATGTGGTGGCGTGTGCTACAAACTCGGCCAGGCCGGGGATACTCACTGGATCCATGATCGATCAGTCCATTCTGTCACGAACCCAGACAGCGAGGACCCAATAGCGAGTAATATATATATTTACTGAACAGAAAATATATATATATATATCAAAGGATACAAAAATGAGACAAAGGAAACAGCAAAGTCCAAAAACAAAGATTGCCAAAAGGCCAAACGAAGTCGTCATCCGACGAACAGACTGCGGAGAATCCTGAGAGACAGACAGGAACAAGAACAAACAACGGACTGATAACCAGCAGTCACCCCCGACTGAATATATAGCCAGTGAAACAGAAATCAGCTGGAGGACGCTGATAAGGTCAGCTGATACGAGAGCATGCTGTCAGCACAAAAGGTAAACAAACACACACCCTCGCACACGACAACACACATGGCATGACACCTAACATACAGAAAGAACACACAGACCCATACAATTCCCTTCATTCCGCCACACACACCCGGTTTTCACTTCCACTCATCACACACGCAGCTGCATCTGATCACAACTCATTGTTTGAACTATTTATACACCCTGCACCCGTCTTGTCTTTGCTCAGTCGTTGATTGTTATTATGTTGTCTGGTTTCTGTTGGTATTGATGGTATGTTTAGCTCATGTTTAAGTCATAGTTTCCGGTCATAGTTTGTTGTTTTGTTATTTGTTATTTTGTTACTTTTTGTTCCTGGATGTCCTGTTTTTGGCACGATGTTTCATCATTAAACTGCACATGGATCCTATCCTTGCCCCGTCTTCAATACCAGTCACGTGACAGAACGACTGAGCCTGCTATGGATCCAGCAGATGGTGAAGTCATCAGACTGCGTCAGGGTAATCGCTCCGTTGAGCGTTACGTGACGGAGTTCTTGAACTTGGCTCCAAGAAGCAGCTACGATGATCTACTGTTGATGATGTTTTTTCAGGGAGCACTTTCAGACTCAGTTTGCTCCAGGATGCCAACTTTTGAGGAGGACTGCAGTCTGTATGAATTCATGGAGTTTGCCCTTTTGTTGTCAGGCTCTCCCTTCGCTATTTCGGGAGGAATCCCAGGAGAGCAAGAGGAGGAAAGCCAAACTCAAGCTCCGTGCCTATCCTCATCAGTCAAGTTCACGATTTTTTTTTTCCGAGCCCTAGGAATGGATGGCAGAGCTGTGCGACTCCCCAGTGCTGCCAGAGCAGTCGTCTGAGTCCCACGAAAGGCCGGAGGTGCCACTTGAGCCCCATGAAGGGCTGGCAGAGCCGTGTGACTCCCCAGTGCTGTCGAAGCAGTTGTCTAAGTCTCTCGAAGAACTGTTGGGGGCTTGTGACTCCTTAGTGCCGCTAGAAGAGTTTCCTGACTCACTGGGGTTCGGTGAACCGCCAGTACCTCCTGAACCAAAGCTTTCTGACCCACTGGGGTTCGGTGAACCGCCAGTACCTTCTGAACCAAAGCCTCCTGATCCGCTGGG
>CAIGQV010018529.1:0-13992 GCA_903798115.1 Danio jaintianensis | reverse complement strand
CACACAAACAAAACACACACAACCCCCCCATTACCAAACACACACACGTGTTTTGTGTGTGTGTTTGTGCAAGAGATGTTTATTTGCAAGTCAGCATTTGTTAAAAATAAGAAACGAAAGGCTTCATCATCATCATCATCATCATCATCCCATTGAACAGATTCATTGGAATGAAAAAACCCTCATTGCATCCATAGCTGCAGTTGATGCTGTAATTGGCTCACATCTGTTTGTGCTGCTGATGAGGCCAGAGAGCAGCTCATCTACACACTCCACCTGCCACACACACCAGCTGAGCCCACATTACCATACACACACACACACACATGATCAATACACACCACAGCGTTCGGTTTATTCAGTATACCTCCGAGAGCAAGGCCAAACGCAGCCGCAAATTAGTGGAGACTGGGATTGAACACAGAGCGGCAAATCAAACAATGAAGCAGAGCTATTTTGATAATCGATTAGTTGGCCGATTATTATTATTTTATTATAACTATAATTTTATTATTATTATTTTATTATAACTATATAAACTTGTAAATCAGGATATTATTTATAATACAAAAGCCACGTATCGAGTTTATTGAGCTTTAATTTAGACATTTTAATGAAAAAAATTTATCTTGAACTGTAAAACATTGAAAACTGACCTTAAATGAAAAACAGTGTTTGTTTTTGAACAGTAGAACTTCTCTAAATATCCAAAATATAAATAAACAAGGGGGGCGCGGTGGCTCAGTGGTTAGCACTGTGGCCTCACAGCAAGAAGGTCGCTGGTTCGAGTCCCGGCTGGGCCAGTTGGCGTTTCTGTGTGGAGTTTGCATGTTCTCCCCGTGTTGGCGTGGGTTTCCTCCGGGTGCTCCGGTTTCCCCCACAGTCCAAACACATGCGCTATAGGGGAATTGAATTAGTTAAATTGGTCTTAGTGTATGTGTATTGGCTACGTAAAACATATGCTGGATAAGTTGGCGGTTCATTCCGCTGTGGCGACCCCTGATTAATAAAGAGACTAAGCCGAAAAGAAAATGAATGAATGAAATTAGGATATAAACATGCTGACATTAAGATATTAAGCAGCAGAAATTGTTGAAACATCAAAATTATAAATAATAAATATAAAACATATATTTCTTTTGGAAACAGAGACAGAAGAACAGGTAGAACTTTTACTGCTCGTTATTAGCATTTGCTGAAAACCACAACATTGACTAACTGGCTAATATTCTACTGCTGATTTATTTAAGCAAAATAATATATGTCAAAAGGAAAAAACTGATAATTTCTCACCCCATATCAGTTTATTTTGCTTGTTTTAAGGAAAAACTCACTTAATTTTGATTCATTATTTCTGAAAACAAGACAATATGTTTTAATTGTCTTTAAAATGCTTCTTGATTTAAGTTTTAAGATATTTGAACTAAAAACAAGACAAAAACCCATTTTTTGCAGTGCAGAATGTGAATTTGAACTGTGCCTTTAAGTCATTTCAATTGAAAACCCCATTGAACAGATTCATCACAACCACGGAAATCTTCTCACATCCATCCATAAAGCTGTAGCTGAAACTGAAGACATGATCCTGTAATGTCCAACAGTACGTCAGAAACCCCTTGTGTTCACTGGAGGACAGAATCTCTGTGCGGGTACGAGCGGTCACATCACTTGCAGCCGGTGAATAATTAATGACAGGATCTAATAGACTCGCTGGCCCCATCATCGGCATAGGTAAACAGGGAAGTCTTTAGGCTAAGTGCTCTTTGTGATGGAGTCATTGATAATGCAGGTCTGAGTCTGTCTCCTACAGAGGACACATCATACACAACTGTCCTCAGTGACCGGCCTGAACAACATCTGTCATCATCTCGTTGACCATATTTGACTCATTCCAGAATTGCGGGTAAACCTTAAAACCGATTATTGTTACATGCCTAGATAAAGTACATCCAGGGGTGCATTTCCAAAAACCATCGTTAGCCAACTAAGGTTCCATCATCACAATTATAGTTGGTTGATTTGGTGTTTCTTGAATTCATCGTTCCAAAGAACATTGAAATCACAAAAAACAAACTGCATCGCAAACGTGTGCGGTTGAACTACTCTACTAGAGCTGTAGTTAGAAGCAGAGTTTATGGTTGTGTTCTATTCCCAGTTATGCCCCCTATGCCCTATTCCTTTCCAACGTTCCAACACCCACTTTGAATGATTAATAAAAAAGTTTAAAGTTATCTCATTATATTTTTTTACAGTTCAGTTTTAGCGAACATCAGATTGACAATTGCGCTTCCTTCATAGTGCACTTCAAAATCATTTATGCCATTTTGAGCACAGCCGTGGCTCATACCAAAAGCTATAGGCAACCTAAACTTGCTATGTTACATCTCCAAAGCTTGTGTAAAAAATGATAGGATTGATCTGAATCTAAATGTAATTATCCCTAACAAAACAGTTTCATGTATTTGTCATTGACATAACACCCTCCCCCTGTCCTTTATTTTGCAAACTTAAATATAATCACCCTAAATATCCCTGCTCTTTTCTCTTTTTAGGAGTATGATGCCCAAAGCCCTGAATGGTCAGATCGTGATGGAGAAAACACCCAGATATTTCGTGACTCCAGAGACTCCGGGCCGCATCCATGCCATGTCGAAGGATATCAAGCTGATCGTGGTGGTGCGAGACCCGATTACCCGTGCAATTTCCGACTACACCCAGATCATCTCCAAAACACCAGACATCCCTAGCTTCGAGAGCTTAACATTCAAGAACCGGTCCACGGGACAGATAGACGCTCTCTGGAGCCCGCTGTACATCGGCCTGTATGCCAAACACCTGGAGCGATGGCTGGCTTATTTCCCGCTCTCGCAGCTTCATTTCGTACACGGAGAGAGACTAATAAGCGACCCAGCGGGCGAGTTGGGCCGTGTGCAGGACTTTCTCGGCCTCCAGAGGATTATTACGGATAAACACTTCTACTTCAACAAGACCAAGGGTTTTCCTTGCCTTAAGAAGCCGGAAGGAAGCAGCAAACCTCACTGTCTGGGCAAAACCAAAGGCAGAACGCATGCGAGAATCGACCCTGAGGTCATCCAGAAACTGAGAGAATTCTACCAGCCACACAATCTGAGGTTCTACCGAATGGCAGGCATGGACTTCGGATGGCAATGAGTGTTTTTTTGGTGGACACTTTTTGTGGTTATTAGGTCAATGTTGGCAGATTTCTTGAGCATGAAGCTTAGGATTGAACTGAGTAGCAGGAGAAATGTGATGGAAGTGAAAAACGATATCTTTGGTTTGTCGATGGCTCCACGGCTGCTCAAATCAATGCTTCTGCTGGATAGAGACAGGCCTGAGCACTTCGAGACAGTAGTTTGAGAGATTAAAGGGTCATGAAACCAAAATTTCATTGAGCTTTTGATATATAAAGAGGTCATAGTACTATAAAAACATCCTGAATCTTTCAGATCACTTTGCGTTTTTCAGCTTATATTGAAGGCAGTGTACAAAAACCACAGGTTCTGGAGAAGGGGTGTGCAAACTCGGTCCTGGAGGGGAATCCATCCATTTTGGAATATCGCATTAAAAAAATGCTTAATGGAGATGCTGAAATTTAGAAAGTGTGGATAAACAACTTATGCTCACTACTGAGTAGGATAAACTTTTTATCTGGTAAGAAAAAATACACAAACTCTGCTGTAAACAGATGTAGTGAGTAAAGTCTGCGCCTGTGCTTCATCAGTCTGCACTTCAGTGATGTAGTTTTTGCCAGATGATTTCACAGATATAAATGTGTGTGTGAGGGTCTTTGCGTCATGAATGGAGTTTGCAGCTTTCCATTGTTGCAGATCTGAAATGTTATTGTGCTGATTGTAAAAGGCCTCAGCCGTCAGTCAGTCTGTCATCACAGTGCTTCAGTATTATTCTTCTTCTATTATTATTCCCTCCAGAACTGTCTTGAGCATCTGTCTGTGCTCCCGTCTCACGCCTCCAAAAGCCACCGCATTCACTTCGTTCATTGCATTTCGTCTTCGTCTTCTGAGGCGCAGCTTATTTATTAGAGGAGAACAAACACCACAGTGGCTTCTCTGACCATTATTTGTGCAAGTTTATGCACAAATGCTTTATGCGATATTCCAGGTTTGCACTTAAATCTAATTTGCATCTTTGCATGTAATCATAGCTACTGTCCTCAAACATTTAGATTAAACTCCAATTAAACACACCTGAGCAAGCTAATTAATAGTTTACTAGTCATACTAGGACCTTTCAGGTTGGTGTGTTTAGGCAATTTTAATTTTTTGGAGTTTAATATTCATTCATACATTTTCTTTTCGGCTTAGTTTCGCAGCGGATGCCCTTCCAGCTGCAACCCATCACTGGGAAACACCCATACACTCTCATTCACACACATACACTACGGACAATTTAGCTTACCCAATTCCCCTATAGCGCTATATGTGTTTGGACTGTGGGGGAAACCGGAGCACCCGGAGGAAACCCACGCCAACACGGGGAGAACATGCAAACTCCACACAGAAACGCCAACTGACCCAGCCGAGGCTCGAACCAGCGACCTTCTTGCTGTGAGGTGACAGCGCTACCCACTGCGCCACCTGAGTTTAATATTGGTTTATTTATTTTTAAATACACTAAACTCGACCGAGTTTGGACACCCCTGTTTGTAATGTTTTAATGCTAGAGCTCCACAGTAGATTTACACCCATTTCTACTACACTGCCTTTTTATTGTGTTAATATGCAAAACTGTCAGCCAATCAGAGAAGTCAGCATTTACTTCTGAGTCTACAATTGGCCACGCCCAATCAAACAGAGCATTCTGATCATTTGACAGTCAGAAACCACACATAAAATAGGCAATTCCTTCAAAATGATGATGCTTTTAATGTAAAAGTCTAAATAACATTATAAGTGGATTTCAGAGAACAGTACAAAATAAATAAATAACTGAGGTAGTTCGTGATCCCTTTAAATCACTGGTTTAAGCAGCACTTTTCTGCTCTTGCCATTTTTATGTATTTTTTATGTTGCAAATTCAAACAAAACTTCAATCATGTTTGAATGATGTTTCGATAATTCATATCAGAGTTTAATATACACTTTAGCATAGAATTTCTTGGTCATTGTTGCAGTATTTACACTGACTGTACACAGTAATTGTCGCACATCTGTTAGGGCTGGTCTACAATCACATTATATCCAAAGGCTCAGTTGTTTTTTTTTGATTGTCTGCTGTAATTGGTTCATATGCGGACAACATGCAGATGAGGGTTTTTGAATATTCCCTCTGCATGCATGAATTTGCACTAGTCCAAAGCAAAGCCCACTAGAAAGCAAATATATGACTTTAAGTTCCTGCATAGTTGTTTACATTGTTTTACACAAAGCTGCATTTTAAGATGTTAAATGTAAAAAATAATGATATATTTCTTTACCATTTCTCTTTATGTTTCTTTGTATGACATCTCTTGAATAAAAACACTATCATGACAATAAATTTCCTTTATGGTGGCACTGGCTAAAATTGATTTCAAAATAATTACAAATTTTCTACATTTATATAATGTCAAATGTGTATTATTGATTCAGCATATGTTTTACACAGCGGATGCCCTTCCAGCTGCAACTATTCCCCTATAGCGCATGTGTTTGGACTGTGGGGGAAACCCACGCCAACACGGGGAGAACATGCAAACTCCACAGAGAAATGCCAACTGACCCAACTGGGACTCGAACCAGCGACCTTCTTGCTGTGAGGCGATAGTGCTAACCACTGAGCCACCTGGATAATACATAATACATTCAATTTTTAAGGACTAATGCATACATAATAAGCTCAACAGAACACCACTTCTTTAAAAAGACACATCTCATAGTACTTTACTGTCAGCTTAATATAAAATATGACCGTAATATTAAAATAAGACAACATTATTAACATTGGTTGATCAATTTAATAACCACAGAGTCATTTATGAAGTCTCCAGAGTCTTTTCAGTCGGAAGAGCCGTTAAAGGGAGAAAAAGGTAAGATTTTGATTGGAAAACAAAAGTGAATGAACACCCACACTTCACATAATACGCCTGTAGGAGGCGTTATTATTATTTTATTAACCAACTGCAACTGTTCCATATCAAACCATAAATCAACTAATTAAATAAAAACTTACCCTAAATGGCACTTCCGGTGCGTCATGGTCTCCAAGAGCGTCTTAATTCACATCAAAATTTGTAAAATTACGAAATTCTACTGTAAAAAGAGCCAAACCGCGAATCAGATCTTCACAAAACCGTCTGTCTGGAGCGATATTCGTCGTGTTTTCTTTTAGCCGTTTCTTCTTATGTTTAAAAAAGTCACTGGAGACTATATAGAGGATTTGTGTAGCTCTATTGCGACTATTCGATTCATTAATATATGTATATAAAATGCGTTTCAATTAAAAATGAATTAAATAAGCACTAGTTTTATTAGTAAATTAATTATTTAATTATTTGCTAAGCTGCTAAATGCTAATAAAATGTGTACTCTTCGTGTAATGTAAATAGACTGTTTGGTCACAGTAATAAATGGGACAACCATTTTTATTAACTACTGACATAAATTAGGCCTATAATTAAAATTAGTTTGATCAATCACAATATTATTGTTAATTACTTTTAAGTGGGCACTTTTGAATTCAATATGTAATCAAACTGCGCCTATAAATAATAATAATTCATTCATATTCTTTCGGCTTAGTCCCTTTATTAATCAGGGGTCGCCACAGTGGAATGAACCGCCAACTTATCCAGCATATGTTTTACGCAGCGGATGCCCTTCCAGCTGCAACCCATCACTGGGAAACACCCATACACTATTAACAATTTAGCTTACCCAATTCCCCTATAGCGCATGTGTTTGGACTGTGGGGGAAACCGGAGCACCCGGAGGAAACCCACGCCAACACGGGGAGAACATGCAAACTCCACACAGAAACACCAACTGACCCAGCCAGGACTCGAACCAGCGACCTTCTTGCTGTGAGGCGACAGCGCTACCCACTGCGCCGCTATAATAATAATAATAATAATCATCATTTTTTTTCGATTTACTGGTCAATCTACCTTCCTACTCTCACCTATGGTCATGAGCTTTGGGTCATGACCGAAAGGACAAGATCTCGGATACAAGCGGCCGAAATGAGTTTCCTTCGCAGGGTGGCAGGGCGCACCCTTATAGATAGGGTGAGGAGCTCTGTCACTGTTTGCTTGCACACAAAGGCACGAAACACGGAATTATCAAAATACGTAGATTTATTAATAACACTCACTGGAAACACGGGAAGCCGGGGACAATGGACAACACGTTGTGGCAATACAATACTCGACAAGGGAAGAGCTAAACAAAGGGGTATATATACACATGGGCTAATGGGACACAGGAGGGGAACACAGGTGAAACTAATGAACATTAGGAAACGGCGGGAAACAGAACAAAGGAATCACATGACAACAACAGAAGCACATGGAACACTGGGGCAAGGGAAAACACAGAATCTGACAGTCACCCAGGAGGAGCTCGGAGTAGAGCCGCTGCTCCTCCACATCGAGAGAAGTCAGCTGAGGTGGCTCGGGCATCTGTTTCGGATGCCTCCTGGACGCCTACCTAGGGAGGTGTTCCAGGCATGTCCCACCGGGAGGAGGCCTCGGGGAAGACCCAGGACACGCTGGAGGGACTATGTCTCTTGGCTGGCCTGGGAACGCCTCGGGATCCCCCTGGAGGAGCTGGAGGAAGTGTCTGGGGAGAGGGAAGTCTGGGGTTCTCTCCTAAGACTGCTGCCCCCGCGACCCGGCCCCGGAAAAGCGGTTGAAAATGAATGAATGAATGAATAATAATAATAACAATAATAATAATTTCGGGTTATAATGGATCTTTATTATTGTAATGTATTGATCACAATATAGTTTACTCTAGTCTGGTGGCTTTTGTAAAATACATAATTCAATATACAATAACATAAAGTCAAAGAAAATCCCAAAATAACCAAATAAATGAATGCAGAATTAGCTCACTTGAATGCAATTAAACATGAATGATCTGAAATAAGCAGACATGCATTTAACACAATTAGTTTACAAGGAATTAGTCAGTTTACTGCTTGTCATTAAAAAAATTAGTATATGTTGTTTCACTCGTTATTGCACATAACATGTAAACAGCTCATTTTGGCAGAACATACAGTGCATAAATGAACAGATCAGTCAATGAGATCATTACTCCTATGTATTTAAATGAATTCAGTTATACAGAAGCTAAAGAGATGATGGAGAATTCAAGCAACTTGACCACGTTCTTCCATCTTGAACAGAACAGCACAAGACTTTTATCCCAAACATCTTCATGCTACTTTCACTAATCAGGAGCTCACAGAGATGTTTGTGCATTCTACTCAACGCTAAATTATTATGCATTTTCCTACTAGTAAAAACAAAAGGACTCTGTATGTTTTAGAGGTGATAGGTCAACAAAATAGGACTGCATAAAATGATATTGCCTACATTATTTTATATGTATTGAGATTTTTTAATGGTTATTTCAGATGATAAAAAAATTAAACGTTCTGGACTTTAGCATGCTACGGTTAAAGAGGTCAATATCACAAACAAAGGCACTCAGCAATGCAATAATCTGTGTCTCGTTACAACACATATAGAAAAAACCCTCAGGATTGATTTGGTATAATAATAATAATAATAATAATAATAATACACAAAGGGTACAGCAGACAGTTTTCACCAAAAATACAGCATATTTCTACAAAATCAATGACTTATTTTGATGCATTTTAATTATTAATATCTTCAGTAATTTAGATTTTCTGTCTAAAGTATCTTGATTTTAGAATGCTTACACACTTGTCCTGGAAAACAGAAGACCTGAGGAAGAAAATGTGAATACTGAAGCATGTTTTAACGTGAACTCAACGCCTTTAAAGTGGCTTTTTTTGACAATTTGTTCTGCTAAAATTTTGACAAATGGTTTTGGCCACGGTGTAGGCGGAGTCACAAAACACACCTGCAGCCAATCAGCAGTGAGGGGCGTGTCTAGTAGCGATCGCTGTGAAGTTGCTGAGACTTTTATTTGCTACATCCCAATTCGCATACTTACACTGCGTTCTTAAAGTAAGTCTGTTTGTTGAACACAGCCTGCTTTTGAGTGTGCAAACTTTGGGACAAACTACTGTTATTTTGTTTCCTTACATCCTCTGTCAATCATCTCAAAACATAATCAACATTTCTCATTCATTCATTTTCCTTCGGCTTAGTCCCTTTATTCATCAGGGGTCGCCACAGCGGAGTGAACCACCAACTATTCCAGCATATGTTTTACACAGCGGATGCCCTTCCAGCTGCAACCCAGTATGGGGAAACACCCATAAACACACACTCATACACTACGGCCAATTTAGTTCATCAATTCCCCTATAGCGCATGTGTTTGGACTGTGGGGGAAAGCGGAGCACCCGGAGGAAACCCACGCCAACACGGGGAGAACATGCAAACTCCACACAGAAACACCAACTGACCCAGCCGGGACTCCTCAAATGTTTGCAGTTTGTCTCTTCCTCCTACATGGATGTTTATTGTCGTCTCCTCATACTTCAGTTTCTCATCAAATCTTCTTCTCATTGGCTGTTCATTTGATGTGCTTGAGCTCAACCACTTTCACTAGCAGAGCTGTGAGAAAAACAAACACTATTGGCTGATTATACAAATGGGAGGAGCTACTCTATGCCCCGCCCCCTTCGTGTTCCAGTTGAGATTACGTCAAACATCTAATAAAAATAATGCACATTTCAAAGCACCTCACAGGACCTTTAAACTGTGGGAAATCGTTCATTCAGCCCAGTTCTGCCTCCAGAATATGTTTCAGGTATAAAATATGAGCACATTAATAAGAAAGGGAAACTCGAAACTTCAAACAGCAGAGCACATCCAACAGAAGATGATATGAAAGGTAAAGACAGGTCTTAAAGGGGCAGTTCACACAAAAATATATATAATATCACCTACTAGTGGTTTTAAAACTTATTTCTTCTGTTGAACACTAAAGAAATATAAGAAGTAACTAAGAAGATTTTGTATGTTGTCTTATTTAGTTAAAGTTATTCACATTTTCAGTGATTCTGCAAGGGGTTCACAAACTTTTGCACAGGGTTATTTAAATAATTTCTGCTACTTTTTATGTCTTATGGACTATACACATAAAATATCTTTCCCAGGACAGTAAAAAATAACATGCATTTAGTGTGATTTCACTTAATTTGTCAAAATGAATCACATTTTCAGTGATTCTGAACTTTTGCACTACTCTGTATCTTGTTTTGTGTTCAAAACAAAAAAAGCGACTAAACACAGAGGCTTGAAACCACTTCATGATGAGTAAATGTTGATTTTAGTGTGAACTGCCCCTTTAAAAGCAGGAATAAAGCTCTCTTCTTCAGTAGTACTCCTCTCCCTGTGAAACTATTGACATTTTTGGTGATTCTGCAGGGGGTTCACAAACTTTTGGGCGGGGTTAGTTTCATAATTTCAGCTAGTTTTGTTATTTTTTCAAACTTATTCACTTTTTACAGAATCTGCACAAGGTTATTTCGATCATTTCAGTCTTGTGAACTATATGTAAACATTCATTCATTCATTTTCTTTTCGGCTTAGTCCCTTTATTAATCTGGGGTCGCCACAGCGGAATGAACCGCCAACTTATCCAGCATATGTTTTACGCAGCGGATGCCCTTCCAGCTGCAACCCACTGGGAAACATCCATACACACTCATTCACACACATACACTACGGACAATTTATCCAACCCAATTCACCTATACCACATGTTTTTGGACTTGTGGGGGAAAGCGGAGCACCCGGAGGAAACCCACGCGAACACGGGGAGAACATGCAAACTCCACACAGAAATGCCAACTGACCCAGCCGAGGCTCGAACCAGCGACCTTCTTGCTGTGAGGCGAACGTGCTACCCACTGCGCCACCGTGACGCCCCTATATGTAAACATGTTTTATGTAAATTATCTTACTCAGGACAGTACTAAATAAAAAAAACATTAATTAGTTAAAGTTATTCACATCTTCAGTGATTCTGCAAACTTTTGCATGGGGTTATTTTAATAACTTCTGCTATTTTTTTTATGTCTTGTGGACTATAAACATAAAATATCTTAATACAGTATTGAATTTAAAACAATAGCATGCATTTAAAATGATCTTTCTTATTTTGTGAAAATTAATCACATTTTGAGTGATTCTGCAAGGGGTTCACAAACTTTTTCACGACACTGTACCTTGTTTTGTGTTCAAAAAGAAAAAAAAGAAACTCAACTCAGGGTTGAAACCACTTGAGGATGAGGAAATGCTGAGTAAATGTTGATTTCTGTGTGAACCGCCCCTTTAAAAGCATGAATGATCTTCTGGTGGTCTTCTTCAGCAGTACTCCTCTCCCTGTGGACTCGGCAGCTCGTTGAGGTCCAGAAAGACGGATCCGGCCGACAGCTTGCGTCCCGAAGCCGACAGATCCAGGAACTCCTCAGCGGAGTTGGGCACGGAGCTGATGAACATGTCCCACACCTGCTCCGGAGACTCCAGGTCCAGCAGCTTCTGCTTGATCTTCAGGTTCTTCTCCATGTTTCTGCGCTTGTGCTTGAACTCCAGGATGGTTTTAGTGTATCTGTTGATGGTGGTGACAGAGGACGCCATGCAGGCCGTGAACGAACTCCACGCCAAACTGCAGAAGAAAATGCAAAGCAGAATTCATAATTCACGCTTCAGAACGTTCCTTAAAGGGACAGTTCACCCAAAAATGTAAATTAGCAGTGTATTGTTTCTATTGACTGATCAGTCAATCAAACTTCCCCATAATGCACCTTTGCGCTTCCCAATACACACAGATATGAGCAGATAAATGAACGCACATGTAAGACCAGCTGTAGTCCCAGTGCTGCGGTTTCCAGTCCTCGGGGCCCAGACTGACGGTCAGCTGGAACGCGGTGGTGAACATCATGTGTGCCACCATTCCCAGAAGACCTACAAAACAGCACAAAAAAAACAGTGATGGGGGAACATAATATGAAAACTGAATAAATAAGCTTTGCATTAATGTATAGTTTGTCAGGATTGGACAATATTTGGCTGAGATATGTTGAATATCTGGAATGTGAGTGTTCAAAAAATCTAAATATTGAGAAAATCACCTTAAAATTGTCTGAATTAAGTTCTTATCACTGCTCATTGCTACAAAAAAATTCAGTTTTTATATATACTTACAGTGGGAAATTTACAAAATGTCATCATTAAACATGATCTTTACTTAACGTTCTCATTTTTTGGCATAAAAGAAAAATCAATCATTTTAACTGTGCAACATTAGACTGGTTTTGTGATCCAGGGTCACATATTGTGTTGTATATAATGCAAGGGCGTAGCAACCTGGGGGGACGGGGGGATACGTCCCCCTCACTTTTAGAGCCAGACCATTTAGAAACAGGTGATTAATAATTATATGGATGTAAACTTTTGGATCTCATACAGCTGTCCCCCCCCACTTTTAAAATGTCCGCTACGCCCCTGATATAATGTAAACATTATATAAATGCTTTGGCAATATATTTGTAACATTTGTCATGCCAATAAAACAAGTTTGAATTGAGTTGAATTGAATTGAGTTCAGTTTCTGGCCAGCAGAGGGCAGCAGAGAACCACAGCAGATGGACGACACACAGCATTAAATAAAATTAAAATAAACATTTAAAATAATTAGAAATACAACACAAGCATATCCTGCAGCTCATGTTAACTTAATTCTTATTTAAAAAAAAGTCTTCCACACTGACAGAAGCAGTATAATTTCTAAATATTTAATAATAATGTTAAAAATATTAAGTTGCTATAAAAAAAGACTATTTCATTAGTTAAAGCATTGGCGTACACAAATTAACAAGCAAAACATTTGTGTTAATTCTCAACCAATACAACTTTGGATTGTAAGTTAATGCATATATTACAATTGGTTAAGATTAATGCTGTGCAAGTATTGTTTATTTTTTAACTAACTTTAACTAATATAGTTAACTAATTAAATATTCTTGTAAAAATGTTTCTGAAAATCCTATGTAACATGCACTTCATTCATTCATCAGGGGTCACCACAGCGGAATGAACCACCAACTATTCCAGCATATGTTTTACACAGCGAATGCCCTTCCATCTGCAACCCAGTACTGGGAAACACCCATACACACTCATACACCATCAATTCCCCTATAGCGCATGTGTTTGGACTGTGGGGGAAATCGGAGCACCCGGAGGAAACCCACGCCAACACGGGGAGAACATGCAAACTCCACACAGAAACGCCAACTGACCCAGCCGGGACTCGAACCAGCGACCTTCTTGCTGTGAGACCACTGTGCTAACCACACTATATATAACTTTATAAAAACCTTATATAAATAAACACAAATAAATAAACATTTTGCTGCATTTGAACATTACATAAAGCAGCAAAACTTGTGCAATATCCTCAGGCTTGTATACAGCTTGAAGCCTGTCGAGATAATAAATAGGTGTATTGTCATGACGGCGCGCCCAAATCTGCTGAAAATGAGTGTCTAAGCAGATTTGGCTTCATTTTTATGCAGCGAGTGTTGTGTGTGAAGCTGAAATTACCAAACCTGTTCATTAAAGAAGTGGCGTTGGTATACTGTGAAGAGCATCTCAAAGTCATTCAGAAGAAAGATAAAGACTGATTATACATCATTATACAGACATTAAACACACAGAGAGAGAGAGAAAGAGAGAGAGATGGATGATTAAATGCATAGATAGATAGATGGATGGATGCACGGATGAACAGATGGAGGGAGAGATGGATGCATAGATGGATGGATGGATGGATGGATGCACGGATGAACAGATGGAGGGAT
>CAIGQV010018509.1:0-10386 GCA_903798115.1 Danio jaintianensis | reverse complement strand
TGACCACAGGTGTTTCCTGAGAGCCTTATCGGTGTGTGTGTGTGTGTTCACCTTGATGTGGTCCTGCTGTCCGGAATACTCTATAGACTGGAAGATGTTCCAGGTGCAGCGGCGCCGCATCTCCAGCCGAGCCACATACTGCCGATACCAGCGCTGGATGAGCAGCGCCGCCCGCATCGCTACACATACACACACACACACAGATCAGATCAGGAGACACTACACACACTCTCAGACTCACAGAAACATGTCTGACCTGTAGCCGCTGCAGCAGGAGCAGCAGGAGAAACAGAGCGGTGCAGCATCATTCACAATCACTGACAACTGAAGATTACTGAAGGAAACGTGGAAGAGTTACCTGGAACTGAGATGCTCCCTGCGGACAGACAGAGAGAGAGACTGAGTGAGTGACAGACAGAGAGTGTGTGAGAGCAGTATAGTACAGAAATACAGCAGAATGTTCTCCTGGAGCCTCACACACCTCGATCACACACTTTCACCTGCAGCTGCTCTGCTTTGGAGCGTCCGCATCCCATCTCACCGCCACCCTGCTGTAAAAACACGCTTCACACACACATCACACATGTCTTACACACATTTCACACACGTCAACTCACTTCTGGAAACCTCTGAATTTCACCTTTAAACAGATATGAAAAATTCTCTTCCCGCATCAGAAATGATCAGCCATTGTTTCTGAAGAGCAGTGATTGATTAATTATTGATGGAGAGTGTGTGTTTCTCTGCTCTACCGCTGCTGTAGAGTCCTGGAGCTGCAGAAAACAGCCGAGGGTCTCTCACCGCTGATGCCCAAACCCATGAGGAGAGAACATGAAGCGTCCACAGAAACACACGTGCAGATCTGACAGATTCACACACACACACACACTCAGGTGAAGCTCATCCGTCATCAAAACAACACGTGGATTAGGGTTAATGCTGCGGCTCGGCTTCAGCCCAGAATAGATGGCTCACAGCGGTAAAGGCCATTGGAGGATCGGCTGCAGTGTTGACACCACACAACTGTTCATTAATCAGTTCATCATCACAGGACTGCTCAGTTCTCCATCATTATGATCTTAAACCAGCTGAACGGTGTTTAAATGAGCTGCGTATAAATACACTGCCATGGGGTGAGCGCATATTTCCTCAGATAACGTCTTGTCTTTCTTTAGATTCTCTCGCAGGTGCTGGATTCCTCCTGACACAGAGGAGTTTCAGCTCAAGGACAAACACACAGCGTTCACCCGAGGTCAGAGAGAATGCAGATCAGGAGGAATCACACACACACACAGACTTCTGCGCCGCAATCATGCCAAAGCGGTACTGTCAGTCGGAAAAATCAAACGGTTTTGTGTTGAATGAAGATGTGCGACACACACAGATGTGACTCCTGCTACAGTGGATTTACTGTCTGTCTGTCTGTGCGGATCAAGTTTTACTGGCATGACATGTTATTTCAGCATTGCCAAAGCATTTTAACTATGTATAAACAAGCAATAAACTGTAGATTAGGCGGCACGGTGGCTCAGTGTCAATGAACTAAATTGGCTGTAGTGTATGAGTGTGTGTGTGAATGAATGTGTATGGTTCATTCCCAGTACTGGGTTGCAGCTGGAAGGGCATCTGGTCATACGGCCAGCTAAGTTCATCAATTCCCCTATAGCGCATGTGTTTGGACTGTGGGGGAAACCGGAGCACCTGGAGGAAACCCACGCCAACACGGGGAGAACATGCAAACTCCACACAGAAACACCAACTGACCCAGCCGGGACTCGAACCAGCGACCTTCTTGCTGTGAGGCCACAGTGCTAACCACTGAGCCACCCTGTTTTTCATCATAATTATACTTTATCAGTTTGTTGATGTGCTTGAGCGCTGTGTTTGAGAGGGCCTCGGCTGGAGTTTACTTCATTAGTTCAGACACGAGTGTGTTCAGAGGTGGAGATGCTGGGAGTTTCTCATTGGTAGGGGTCTGCGCCTTCATAAATATCACGATTTTTTTACAAGATTCTGCACAGAAATAGCAGAAGGGCTTTATATTGCACAGGGTTGAACAGCTTGTTTCTGTATGTCTATGTTCAGTGGGTGTAAAGCCAGATATGAGTTAAGCCTATCTCTCTCTCTCTCTCTCTCTGTCCATCTTCTCTCTCTCCACCTATCCATCACTCCGTCTCTCCTTCTGTCTGCTTATGATCATAGATATTGCTGGATCTCCATATAGCCAAAGATGATTGATCTGATCAGTGAGACTGAAAATACATTCAGATATTGTGGTGAACTTCACATTGACAGGCCGTCTGAATGAGTTTTAGACATGAGTTATTAGTGTTCAGAGTTATAGAGACTTCAGATGATGCCGGTCCCGTTCATCGCTCACTTGTTTAATGAATGGCTCCTTTTTTGCGCCATTCCTGTGTGAACTTTTTCATACTTGCCATCTATCCTCCTTCGGTTTGAGCTTATCGTCTTTGCGACTGTGTAACCGTACGATAGAATTCATTGTGTTTTTTCCACCTTTATTCTCCTCCTCCTTTTCAACACCATCCGTTCGCTCAACATGAAAACAGTGTAAAGTATTCCAAGGCCAAGCTTGGCCAGCGTAGATAAATCGCAGCTTTCCCAGGCCACTACAGACAACATCCACCGCCGCAGTCCGAGCTCCTCCAGCGAACGCTCTCCAATCCGCAGACATGCTGCCGCGCCTCATCCTGCTGCTTCTGGCCTTCCCTTTGGGGGAGATGTTTGTGCTCCGTCCGTCACCCGAGGACCAGCTCGACAGGTAAGAGCATTACTCAAACTACTGTACATCATTCTAGCTCAGGTTTTCATCTTGTGAACTTTGCACTATGAGGAAACAGCAACAGAGAACAAGATGAAACTGTAAGACTCGTAATGATGGTTTGAAACGTGTGTTCAGTATGTATTCAGTGTGTTGTCCTGATGTTCTGCTGTGAGCTGTGAACCTGCAGATGTTTATTCGTCCTGGTGTTGCGCAACAGCACAGAATGTGAAAACTCTGCTGGCACGCTCGTGACCCTGAAGGAGAAACGAGATTAAAAACAGGCTAAGCAGAATTTCAGACCTCTCAGTTTGAGCTTGGGTCAAACACACACAACCCAATATAGTGGATGAGTGTGTGTTTATCTCTCGGTGGAATCAGAGGGTTTGGAAGAGTTCCCATCAGAAGAAGCATTTCTCAGTTTCACATTAAGGGGCTTCACTTTCAGAAGATCTCAGCTTTTCTTGACACTAGTGCTTGTGTGAAGTTTGAGATCACATTTCATCATCCATAGGCAACATACAGTCCAAACACTCCTGATCACAGTTCTGCACACACACACACACCTGTACAGCTCTCTCTATGCTCTCACAGCTGTAGTGATGCTTGTACTGTACAGACTGTATATTCTCTCCTCTCCTCCTAAACTCAACCCTCACAGCAAACACTCTGCACTTAAACACCTTCACAATCCTTCATTCTGGCTGATTCTGAGACCAAAAAAATGAACACAAGGTCAAATGTATTAGTATTGCTGTACTGGAATACAAGGTTTACACACACACACACACAGAGAGACAAACTGATGTGGTGAATGTGTGTTTGCTGCAGAGAGCTGGAGATCAAGAAGATCATCATGGAATCTCTGGACCTTACGGAGAAGCCGAGTGTCTCCCTGTCCCAGGTGCATCATCTGCGAAAGTCCTTGAAAAACAGAATCCACTCTACGCCAGGTACGCCATCACACACACACACACACACACACACACACACACCTGTGGGTCATTACAGCTCTGACCCAATGCTCCTCTGTTCTGCAGGTAACTCCAGCTTTCCGGAGGACTCTGGAAACTCCAGCTGCTGCAGACGCGTCTCTCAGGTGTTCATGAAAGGTGAACCTTTACTCGAGGAATAACCAGAACCACACAGAATCTGCTGACAGGGCCTGATATTTTTGCAGAGTATATCTGATATTGAGTTTTTGAAGGAAATCTGCAGATTTATGCGGAAACTTTGGAGAGTACAGTAACTAAAAACCTGAAACAAAACCCTTTATTTAAGGTTTACAAAGATAATCCAGTCAGATCCAGTTATGTTTGGTAAACAAAGCAAGTCTCATCTATTACTAAAATTAGTATAAAAACTGAATATATTTACAGAAGTAAATAAATGGACTAAATGATGAGCTTAAACACAGATTTTGTGTGGCCTAATAATAATACATATATATATATATAACACTGCATGCAGTAAAGCCGGAGGTGAAACAGCAGAAGGGGACAGCAACTTTCTTACACCTGAGAGATTTATCTCCACATTCTTCAAGGAAAGCAGTAGTGTGATGATCTGCAGCAGCTTCTGTGTTTTTCCACTGTGTGCTGAAGCCCTCAGGTGTGCTAATGATGCTGTGCTGTGTGAACATGCAGATCTGGGCTGGGACGGCTGGGTGGTTCTCCCGGAGAGCGTGGCCTTCGTCCAGTGCGGGTCCTGCAGCTCCGGCGTGTCTGTGCAGGTGCGGTTCCTCCAGAATATTGTGATGTGTGTGTCTGTCTGTCTGAGTCTGACTGACTGCGCTCTCTCTGCAGTGCTGCAAACCCACCGCGCACCACATCGTGCCGTTTGTCTACATGGACGCGAGCGGTCTGGTTCTGTCCACGGTGAGGCTGCCCCGTGACTGCGGCTGCAACCCGGCAGAGGAAACACTCGACCCTGCGGCCATGAGCCCTCCATGAACACACACACACACACACCGTAGAGAAACATTGCTGTAGCACACACACACACGTAGTCTTAATTTTTGCTGCTGTTCGGAGCTCAGACTCCTGTGGACTTTATTTTAAAATAAGGTGGAAACATATATGGTTCCCGGAAGGCCGGAGCGCTCAGTCTGACCTATTTTTCTCCAACTCCACTTTCACAGAAACACACAATGGAGCTTCTGTTAGCAATCCGCTCAAGGCCAGATCTGTTTTAGCTGCGGGTTTGGGTCTGGCAGAGCTTCAGCGGCTGCTCCATGAAAACATGTTGTGGATCCGCTCTGCCAAAACTCCACCAAAACCATCCTGATCTGCATCTGAAATATCCCTCCGCGAGAGCTCGTTCTCATTCCTGCAGTCTGATCGTTAGCCGCTAGCGTGTCTGTGGCCGCCGGTGGAGGGGAGGAATGATGGGAACTTTCCAACACAAACTAGCTGTAATTTAGCATGATTTCATTGCAGCAGGCGACAGGGAGTGCCTCTCGCCCCGGGCAAATGATGGATGTTGATTAATTATTGGTCTCTGTTAAATCATTCTCCTCTGTATGTTTCCATTTACACAACTGTACTTGACTAAACTCAATCATCTCATGTAAAACTAATGTTTCTGATGCATGTTCAGCAAGAAAATAACAAGATGTTTGCTTCATCTCGGTGTATCTGCAGACCGCTTCATTAAAATAAGCTATCATGAAGAGACACGAGTGCTTATTTCAGCAGGTCACAGTTTGTTTCTGTTATTGTTTGTGAGTGTGTGTGTGTGTGTTTGTGAGAGAGTGTGTGATTTCTGGCAGCTTCTGCAGCATAAACACTGCAGGGAGATTTATCAGCATGAACCTGCATGAACTCATCCCTCATTGGGTAATGATGATGTGGCCGCAGGTTACATGCAGAGCATTCCTGACATGAGCCGATTATTTTGGGAGTCTGTTGGCACACAGTGTCTGTCAGTGTTTGTGTGTGTGTGTGTTCCTCAGAGGCTGTTGCGCACTCAGTAAAGCCTCTCTCTGTGTGTGTGACCCTCAGAACTGATGGGCTCCGCTGAGCCTCGACATTAATCAGACAAGCGCAGCGACCGACAGCATGGTGTGTGTGTGTTCACCCCGTGTGCGCTGGGCACTGCTGCTGGCGCTGCTGGTGTGTGTGTTCGCTCAGGACGGCAGCCGCGAGTGTTTGGACAAGGACGAACTCATTGCTGAAATGCCCAGCACTGTGGATCTGCCGACGGAGTGTGTGCTGACCTGCACCGCGCTCACCTACCGGCAGATCCTGGACACACAGCGCAGGGTCACGGTGCGCTTCAGGGACTCGCGGCCCGGTAAGAGAGAGAGTGTGTGTGCACGTGTGTCTATGTTTGGTGTGTGTTAATGCATGTGTGTACGTGTGTGTCTATGCACTTGTCTGTGCGCATATGTATTTGTGTGTGTTGAATAACCATCCATCATCCTGGAGACTGAGATGAGGCTCAGCCCCATCAGTGTATTGATATCTGACAGCAGCAGGGCTCTGGAGGAGAGCTAGACTCGGGGAATATCATGCACTTCTATCAGCACTAGTCCACACACTGAAAACAAGGGAATTCTTATATATTATTGTCCAAATCATGGAATATCCGGGATTTCTGTTTGTCGCTGTAAATGTTAGTTTCCATTTATCAAAGTTGTTTGTTCAGTGTCATATTTATACTGCATTGCTTCAGGCCTGTTGTTATGGTTAGGCTATTTCTCAGCTCCAGTTTATTCCTTTCACGCTCAGGCAATTACTGTACCTGTTAATCAAGGCTAACGTGCCAGGATAATATACGTTTTAGGAGAAGTAAGAAACAGTATTTCATTTAAACTATCCATTTTTATTAGTCCTGACAGTGATATTTAAGCTTAAACCATTTTTGGCAACACTTTACAATAAGGTTGTGTTAGTTAATACCTTTACTAATGATCAATACATTTATTACAGTATTTATTTAAGCTTGTTAACGTTAGTTAATGAATATATAGTTGTTCATGGTTAGTGCATTAACTAATGATGATCAATAAAGGCTGTACATGTATTGTTGATACTCAGTTCATGTTAGTAAATACATGAATATTAACGAAACCTTGTGAAGCGTGACCCCATTATATGCTAGAAACACAACTGTCACAACTTTCTGTGCAGGATTGTGTACAAGATCTGCAGGTTTATGTGAATGATTTTGAGAGGATAGTAACTAAAAATACAAAAATAAACTTATGTTCAAGGTTTACAATGCAAATCCAATTAGATCCACATGATTGGTGAACAATAGACAGAGAATATAACTATAAACTGTACATCAGCCATACAAACAGTTGAATATTCTTCAATAATTACTACATTAAACTGAATTAATATAAACATATTTACATAATTAAATAAATAGATTGAACAATGGGCTGATAAACCTGCAGATTCAGTGTGTGCCTGATTAGAGCTCATGCAAATTCAGCTTTTAGTCAGTGAATGTGATGAATACACTTCGCTGAACATGTATTATTACATGTAAACATTATTTCTTCTGCTGGTTAACTGCGTTTATATACGGCCAAGCCTTTACGCAGCTCCCTCACTCTTCTGCTTTTGACCGTAGTGTAGTGTAATGATGTGCACATTTGGGGAAGCTGCTTTGGAATGATAATTATTCTGGAAAGCGCTGTGCAAGTGAACCAGAATTGAAGTGAATATCTGTAAGAGTGGGAACGCTGTAGACTGCGGGCTTTATTTATTGTGTAGGGCTGCTGGCGGTGTGTTTCCTGCATGTCCGTGCGGTGAACACACCGTTTTACACACATCCACCATGTTTGACTCTTGCAGGTGAAAATGAAGACGAGTTCTGCTGGTTTATTGGCAGCAGATGCGGCGCGTGGGACGAGGTGTTGGTTTTACTGTCTTTCAGCCAATCAGACGCGGTGACCGAAGACACGATTCGTCTTCAGACCGACTCTCTGATCCTCGTGGAGCGGCACGACTCTCCGTCCGTCCTGCCCGATGACTGCGGCCTGCGGTTCGACGTCACCCCGCACCTGCGAGGCCTGCGACAGCACACGCTCTGCGTCCGGCCGTACGGCATCATGGGAAACAGTGTTGGGCTGCATGGGCTGCAGTGTCCGCCGGCTCTGGTCTTCATAAAGCAGAAAGAGAGGCGCTCCTGAACCAGACCACGAACATTACGACACGCAGCGCTGAACCCTTCGTGGTGCTGGAGAATGCAACTCATTTCAAGTTAATGAATGTTTCAGTAATATGTAAATAATAAACTATATTTCCATTTTAATAAACTTAATTTACATTTATTTACATTATAAGCATTCTGTTTCAGCGAATGATAAATCTCTAGAATACAGTGCATTCGCATCTTTTATTCTGTGTCATAAAGATTCCCCATATAAATATATATAACCATATTATATGTAACCATATTCAGCTATTTTGTTAATAAAATTATGGAAGCTCAGTGTCGCTGTGATACAGGATTTCCTTTTTAAATCTGTTTATTGAGCAGCTTCAGAGCAGTCGTACACTCTTCAGTCTGGGATTGATTATATAAGATGGAGAACTGCAGGACTGTGAGTGCGATACTAGTTTTATCTAACACTTGAATACAGCTGTTGTTTGTACTCAATGTGAGCAGTTGAGTTGAGTCTTTCTGCAGTGTTCATAACATCACGGTTTCACAAATGCAGAATAAACTGCTGTGAAATGCTCATGTTTTGTTGGAAAATGTGGAAATAATGTGACCTGTGCAGTTATTATAATTACAGTAATTTACAGTGTCCATCTTGAATATTCATCTGGACACTTGAGTCTTTAGTTCCTCTTTTTCAATAACAGGCATGTCTTCGCTGTTTTTTTGTGGTAGTTCATTAATTATTTAAACGTAATCCTTCTAAACCTGATAATTCCACCTACAATCCTTTGATCTCAGCTGGGTTGTTTTGCCCAGTGGCGTTGCGAGGGGGGGCTTTGGGGGCCCTGATGTATTGTCAAAAGCCCCTGATCTTTTGGAATATGCTGCACTTAAAAAATAGGTTGTATAACATTTATTTTGTTATCCAAGTACTTAAAATGAGCACATACATCACGCGCACTCCACCTAACGCAGCTTTTGTGTCGGGTATTTAAACAGTCAGCTGTTCACCAGTACCGGCAGGTGGGAGTGGGACTGTCGTCACACGGCAACGGTTAAAAAAATGAGGAATATGAGGGAATAATGAGGGCTGATGAGGGAATAATACTACTGTTTCGCCAAACTGAATAGTTGATGAAGCTTAATGTTTGTGTTCACAGTATAAAATGTGTGTAGTTCTGGTGAAATAAAATAACTGTAATCAACAAAATGTGCGTCATATTAATGTAAACACATGCAAATTATTCAGAAAAACATCAATTGTGCTCGCTTTCTTGATATGACACAGATATCTAGACATATTTATCTAGATGTGATATAGCCAGTCACATTCATTCATTTTCTTTTCGGCTTAGTCCCTTAATCAGGGGTCGCCACAGCGGAATGAACCTCCAACTATTCCAGCATATGTTTTACACAGCAGATGCCCTTCCAGCTGCAACCCATCACTGGGAAACATACACTCTCATTCACACTCATACACTACAGACAATTTAGCTTACCCAATTCCCCTATACCACACGTCTTTGGACTTGTGGGGGAAACCGGAGCACCCGGAGGAAACCCACGCCAACACGGGGAGAACATGCAAACTCCACACAGAAACGCCAACTGACCCAGCCGGGACTCGAACCAGAGACCTTTGTGCTGTGAGGTGATCGTGCTACCCACTGCGCCACCGTGACGCCCTATAGCCAGTCACATCTGTAATAGTTAAATCACAGTGAGTTATATTGTTCATACAGTGTTTAAAATTCAATAAATGCATTGTTATACATTGATCATTTATAAAATGTAACTGCCTGGCGTCTTTAGGGGTAATCCCCTTATCCCAGCCCTCGATCATCATGGAGCCCTTTCACATGTGTGTTTCTCCGCAGCAGAAGTGGTCATAGTGTGTAAACTCAGAGCGCCGTGAATGGGAGAGCACAACAAATAATGTGTTTACAATCCTACTAGCTGAAATAATGAGAAAGAAACCCCAGGATGGTGTCATCAAGACCTTCAGAAGAGGAGAACAATAGTGTGAGACAAGTGTACTGTCGCACCCATAGACAGTGTGTTAGAAACACGAAATCGCACAAGAGGTACATCATTTTTTTGTAATTTGATGCAAAGATGATATAATACAAGCATGAATACATGGAAAATACATCAGAAAAACAGTCAATATTTGGTTTTTCAGTTTATTCTGTAGGCACAAAACACAGAAAAGCTCATCTGTTATCCTGTTTTTAACTCAAAACGGAGAATTAAAACAAACACAAAACAAAAACCAAATAATGAGTCAAAAAACTGTTTATTCGTTTATTGGTTTGATCAAAAAGCGAACACCAGAAAAACGAGAATTCAACATGTGGGCGTGCATGACACGCCCCTTTTTCTGCTGATTGGTCAATAGCTATGAGGCGCTGTAGGATTTAAATAAATCAATAAATTAAACTTCGCTTATCAACACATACATAAAACACGTGCATATACAC
>CAIGQV010018508.1:0-10390 GCA_903798115.1 Danio jaintianensis | reverse complement strand
TGACCACAGGTGTTTCCTGAGAGCCTTATCGGTGTGTGTGTGTGTGTGTTCACCTTGATGTGGTCCTGCTGTCCGGAATACTCTATAGACTGGAAGATGTTCCAGGTGCAGCGGCGCCGCATCTCCAGCCGAGCCACATACTGCCGATACCAGCGCTGGATGAGCAGCGCCGCCCGCATCGCTACACATACACACACACACACAGATCAGATCAGGAGACACTACACACACTCTCAGACTCACAGAAACATGTCTGACCTGTAGCCGCTGCAGCAGGAGCAGCAGGAGAAACAGAGCGGTGCAGCATCATTCACAATCACTGACAACTGAAGATTACTGAAGGAAACGTGGAAGAGTTACCTGGAACTGAGATGCTCCCTGCGGACAGACAGAGAGAGAGACTGAGTGAGTGACAGACAGAGAGTGTGTGAGAGCAGTATAGTACAGAAATACAGCAGAATGTTCTCCTGGAGCCTCACACACCTCGATCACACACTTTCACCTGCAGCTGCTCTGCTTTGGAGCGTCCGCATCCCATCTCACCGCCACCCTGCTGTAAAAACACGCTTCACACACACATCACACATGTCTTACACACATTTCACACACGTCAACTCACTTCTGGAAACCTCTGAATTTCACCTTTAAACAGATATGAAAAATTCTCTTCCCGCATCAGAAATGATCAGCCATTGTTTCTGAAGAGCAGTGATTGATTAATTATTGATGGAGAGTGTGTGTTTCTCTGCTCTACCGCTGCTGTAGAGTCCTGGAGCTGCAGAAAACAGCCGAGGGTCTCTCACCGCTGATGCCCAAACCCATGAGGAGAGAACATGAAGCGTCCACAGAAACACACGTGCAGATCTGACAGATTCACACACACACACACACTCAGGTGAAGCTCATCCGTCATCAAAACAACACGTGGATTAGGGTTAATGCTGCGGCTCGGCTTCAGCCCAGAATAGATGGCTCACAGCGGTAAAGGCCATTGGAGGATCGGCTGCAGTGTTGACACCACACAACTGTTCATTAATCAGTTCATCATCACAGGACTGCTCAGTTCTCCATCATTATGATCTTAAACCAGCTGAACGGTGTTTAAATGAGCTGCGTATAAATACACTGCCATGGGGTGAGCGCATATTTCCTCAGATAACGTCTTGTCTTTCTTTAGATTCTCTCGCAGGTGCTGGATTCCTCCTGACACAGAGGAGTTTCAGCTCAAGGACAAACACACAGCGTTCACCCGAGGTCAGAGAGAATGCAGATCAGGAGGAATCACACACACACACAGACTTCTGCGCCGCAATCATGCCAAAGCGGTACTGTCAGTCGGAAAAATCAAACGGTTTTGTGTTGAATGAAGATGTGCGACACACACAGATGTGACTCCTGCTACAGTGGATTTACTGTCTGTCTGTCTGTGCGGATCAAGTTTTACTGGCATGACATGTTATTTCAGCATTGCCAAAGCATTTTAACTATGTATAAACAAGCAATAAACTGTAGATTAGGCGGCACGGTGGCTCAGTGTCAATGAACTAAATTGGCTGTAGTGTATGAGTGTGTGTGTGAATGAATGTGTATGGTTCATTCCCAGTACTGGGTTGCAGCTGGAAGGGCATCTGGTCATACGGCCAGCTAAGTTCATCAATTCCCCTATAGCGCATGTGTTTGGACTGTGGGGGAAACCGGAGCACCTGGAGGAAACCCACGCCAACACGGGGAGAACATGCAAACTCCACACAGAAACACCAACTGACCCAGCCGGGACTCGAACCAGCGACCTTCTTGCTGTGAGGCCACAGTGCTAACCACTGAGCCACCCTGTTTTTCATCATAATTATACTTTATCAGTTTGTTGATGTGCTTGAGCGCTGTGTTTGAGAGGGCCTCGGCTGGAGTTTACTTCATTAGTTCAGACACGAGTGTGTTCAGAGGTGGAGATGCTGGGAGTTTCTCATTGGTAGGGGTCTGCGCCTTCATAAATATCACGATTTTTTTACAAGATTCTGCACAGAAATAGCAGAAGGGCTTTATATTGCACAGGGTTGAACAGCTTGTTTCTGTATGTCTATGTTCAGTGGGTGTAAAGCCAGATATGAGTTAAGCCTATCTCTCTCTCTCTCTCTCTCTGTCCATCTTCTCTCTCTCCACCTATCCATCACTCCGTCTCTCCTTCTGTCTGCTTATGATCATAGATATTGCTGGATCTCCATATAGCCAAAGATGATTGATCTGATCAGTGAGACTGAAAATACATTCAGATATTGTGGTGAACTTCACATTGACAGGCCGTCTGAATGAGTTTTAGACATGAGTTATTAGTGTTCAGAGTTATAGAGACTTCAGATGATGCCGGTCCCGTTCATCGCTCACTTGTTTAATGAATGGCTCCTTTTTTGCGCCATTCCTGTGTGAACTTTTTCATACTTGCCATCTATCCTCCTTCGGTTTGAGCTTATCGTCTTTGCGACTGTGTAACCGTACGATAGAATTCATTGTGTTTTTTCCACCTTTATTCTCCTCCTCCTTTTCAACACCATCCGTTCGCTCAACATGAAAACAGTGTAAAGTATTCCAAGGCCAAGCTTGGCCAGCGTAGATAAATCGCAGCTTTCCCAGGCCACTACAGACAACATCCACCGCCGCAGTCCGAGCTCCTCCAGCGAACGCTCTCCAATCCGCAGACATGCTGCCGCGCCTCATCCTGCTGCTTCTGGCCTTCCCTTTGGGGGAGATGTTTGTGCTCCGTCCGTCACCCGAGGACCAGCTCGACAGGTAAGAGCATTACTCAAACTACTGTACATCATTCTAGCTCAGGTTTTCATCTTGTGAACTTTGCACTATGAGGAAACAGCAACAGAGAACAAGATGAAACTGTAAGACTTGTAATGATGGTTTGAAACGTGTGTTCAGTATGTATTCAGTGTGTTGTCCTGATGTTCTGCTGTGAGCTGTGAACCTGCAGATGTTTATTCGTCCTGGTGTTGCGCAACAGCACAGAATGTGAAAACTCTGCTGGCACGCTCGTGACCCTGAAGGAGAAACGAGATTAAAAACAGGCTAAGCAGAATTTCAGACCTCTCAGTTTGAGCTTGGGTCAAACACACACAACCCAATATAGTGGATGAGTGTGTGTTTATCTCTCGGTGGAATCAGAGGGTTTGGAAGAGTTCCCATCAGAAGAAGCATTTCTCAGTTTCACATTAAGGGGCTTCACTTTCAGAAGATCTCAGCTTTTCTTGACACTAGTGCTTGTGTGAAGTTTGAGATCACATTTCATCATCCATAGGCAACATACAGTCCAAACACTCCTGATCACAGTTCTGCACACACACACACACCTGTACAGCTCTCTCTATGCTCTCACAGCTGTAGTGATGCTTGTACTGTACAGACTGTATATTCTCTCCTCTCCTCCTAAACTCAACCCTCACAGCAAACACTCTGCACTTAAACACCTTCACAATCCTTCATTCTGGCTGATTCTGAGACCAAAAAAATGAACACAAGGTCAAATGTATTAGTATTGCTGTACTGGAATACAAGGTTTACACACACACACACACAGAGAGACAAACTGATGTGGTGAATGTGTGTTTGCTGCAGAGAGCTGGAGATCAAGAAGATCATCATGGAATCTCTGGACCTTACGGAGAAGCCGAGTGTCTCCCTGTCCCAGGTGCATCATCTGCGAAAGTCCTTGAAAAACAGAATCCACTCTACGCCAGGTACGCCATCACACACACACACACACACACACACACACACACCTGTGGGTCATTACAGCTCTGACCCAATGCTCCTCTGTTCTGCAGGTAACTCCAGCTTTCCGGAGGACTCTGGAAACTCCAGCTGCTGCAGACGCGTCTCTCAGGTGTTCATGAAAGGTGAACCTTTACTCGAGGAATAACCAGAACCACACAGAATCTGCTGACAGGGCCTGATATTTTTGCAGAGTATATCTGATATTGAGTTTTTGAAGGAAATCTGCAGATTTATGCGGAAACTTTGGAGAGTACAGTAACTAAAAACCTGAAACAAAACCCTTTATTTAAGGTTTACAAAGATAATCCAGTCAGATCCAGTTATGTTTGGTAAACAAAGCAAGTCTCATCTATTACTAAAATTAGTATAAAAACTGAATATATTTACAGAAGTAAATAAATGGACTAAATGATGAGCTTAAACACAGATTTTGTGTGGCCTAATAATAATACATATATATATATATAACACTGCATGCAGTAAAGCCGGAGGTGAAACAGCAGAAGGGGACAGCAACTTTCTTACACCTGAGAGATTTATCTCCACATTCTTCAAGGAAAGCAGTAGTGTGATGATCTGCAGCAGCTTCTGTGTTTTTCCACTGTGTGCTGAAGCCCTCAGGTGTGCTAATGATGCTGTGCTGTGTGAACATGCAGATCTGGGCTGGGACGGCTGGGTGGTTCTCCCGGAGAGCGTGGCCTTCGTCCAGTGCGGGTCCTGCAGCTCCGGCGTGTCTGTGCAGGTGCGGTTCCTCCAGAATATTGTGATGTGTGTGTCTGTCTGTCTGAGTCTGACTGACTGCGCTCTCTCTGCAGTGCTGCAAACCCACCGCGCACCACATCGTGCCGTTTGTCTACATGGACGCGAGCGGTCTGGTTCTGTCCACGGTGAGGCTGCCCCGTGACTGCGGCTGCAACCCGGCAGAGGAAACACTCGACCCTGCGGCCATGAGCCCTCCATGAACACACACACACACACACCGTAGAGAAACATTGCTGTAGCACACACACACACGTAGTCTTAATTTTTGCTGCTGTTCGGAGCTCAGACTCCTGTGGACTTTATTTTAAAATAAGGTGGAAACATATATGGTTCCCGGAAGGCCGGAGCGCTCAGTCTGACCTATTTTTCTCCAACTCCACTTTCACAGAAACACACAATGGAGCTTCTGTTAGCAATCCGCTCAAGGCCAGATCTGTTTTAGCTGCGGGTTTGGGTCTGGCAGAGCTTCAGCGGCTGCTCCATGAAAACATGTTGTGGATCCGCTCTGCCAAAACTCCACCAAAACCATCCTGATCTGCATCTGAAATATCCCTCCGCGAGAGCTCGTTCTCATTCCTGCAGTCTGATCGTTAGCCGCTAGCGTGTCTGTGGCCGCCGGTGGAGGGGAGGAATGATGGGAACTTTCCAACACAAACTAGCTGTAATTTAGCATGATTTCATTGCAGCAGGCGACAGGGAGTGCCTCTCGCCCCGGGCAAATGATGGATGTTGATTAATTATTGGTCTCTGTTAAATCATTCTCCTCTGTATGTTTCCATTTACACAACTGTACTTGACTAAACTCAATCATCTCATGTAAAACTAATGTTTCTGATGCATGTTCAGCAAGAAAATAACAAGATGTTTGCTTCATCTCGGTGTATCTGCAGACCGCTTCATTAAAATAAGCTATCATGAAGAGACACGAGTGCTTATTTCAGCAGGTCACAGTTTGTTTCTGTTATTGTTTGTGAGTGTGTGTGTGTGTGTGTTTGTGAGAGAGTGTGTGATTTCTGGCAGCTTCTGCAGCATAAACACTGCAGGGAGATTTATCAGCATGAACCTGCATGAACTCATCCCTCATTGGGTAATGATGATGTGGCCGCAGGTTACATGCAGAGCATTCCTGACATGAGCCGATTATTTTGGGAGTCTGTTGGCACACAGTGTCTGTCAGTGTTTGTGTGTGTGTGTGTTCCTCAGAGGCTGTTGCGCACTCAGTAAAGCCTCTCTCTGTGTGTGTGACCCTCAGAACTGATGGGCTCCGCTGAGCCTCGACATTAATCAGACAAGCGCAGCGACCGACAGCATGGTGTGTGTGTGTTCACCCCGTGTGCGCTGGGCACTGCTGCTGGCGCTGCTGGTGTGTGTGTTCGCTCAGGACGGCAGCCGCGAGTGTTTGGACAAGGACGAACTCATTGCTGAAATGCCCAGCACTGTGGATCTGCCGACGGAGTGTGTGCTGACCTGCACCGCGCTCACCTACCGGCAGATCCTGGACACACAGCGCAGGGTCACGGTGCGCTTCAGGGACTCGCGGCCCGGTAAGAGAGAGAGTGTGTGTGCACGTGTGTCTATGTTTGGTGTGTGTTAATGCATGTGTGTACGTGTGTGTCTATGCACTTGTCTGTGCGCATATGTATTTGTGTGTGTTGAATAACCATCCATCATCCTGGAGACTGAGATGAGGCTCAGCCCCATCAGTGTATTGATATCTGACAGCAGCAGGGCTCTGGAGGAGAGCTAGACTCGGGGAATATCATGCACTTCTATCAGCACTAGTCCACACACTGAAAACAAGGGAATTCTTATATATTATTGTCCAAATCATGGAATATCCGGGATTTCTGTTTGTCGCTGTAAATGTTAGTTTCCATTTATCAAAGTTGTTTGTTCAGTGTCATATTTATACTGCATTGCTTCAGGCCTGTTGTTATGGTTAGGCTATTTCTCAGCTCCAGTTTATTCCTTTCACGCTCAGGCAATTACTGTACCTGTTAATCAAGGCTAACGTGCCAGGATAATATACGTTTTAGGAGAAGTAAGAAACAGTATTTCATTTAAACTATCCATTTTTATTAGTCCTGACAGTGATATTTAAGCTTAAACCATTTTTGGCAACACTTTACAATAAGGTTGTGTTAGTTAATACCTTTACTAATGATCAATACATTTATTACAGTATTTATTTAAGCTTGTTAACGTTAGTTAATGAATATATAGTTGTTCATGGTTAGTGCATTAACTAATGATGATCAATAAAGGCTGTACATGTATTGTTGATACTCAGTTCATGTTAGTAAATACATGAATATTAACGAAACCTTGTGAAGCGTGACCCCATTATATGCTAGAAACACAACTGTCACAACTTTCTGTGCAGGATTGTGTACAAGATCTGCAGGTTTATGTGAATGATTTTGAGAGGATAGTAACTAAAAATACAAAAATAAACTTATGTTCAAGGTTTACAATGCAAATCCAATTAGATCCACATGATTGGTGAACAATAGACAGAGAATATAACTATAAACTGTACATCAGCCATACAAACAGTTGAATATTCTTCAATAATTACTACATTAAACTGAATTAATATAAACATATTTACATAATTAAATAAATAGATTGAACAATGGGCTGATAAACCTGCAGATTCAGTGTGTGCCTGATTAGAGCTCATGCAAATTCAGCTTTTAGTCAGTGAATGTGATGAATACACTTCGCTGAACATGTATTATTACATGTAAACATTATTTCTTCTGCTGGTTAACTGCGTTTATATACGGCCAAGCCTTTACGCAGCTCCCTCACTCTTCTGCTTTTGACCGTAGTGTAGTGTAATGATGTGCACATTTGGGGAAGCTGCTTTGGAATGATAATTATTCTGGAAAGCGCTGTGCAAGTGAACCAGAATTGAAGTGAATATCTGTAAGAGTGGGAACGCTGTAGACTGCGGGCTTTATTTATTGTGTAGGGCTGCTGGCGGTGTGTTTCCTGCATGTCCGTGCGGTGAACACACCGTTTTACACACATCCACCATGTTTGACTCTTGCAGGTGAAAATGAAGACGAGTTCTGCTGGTTTATTGGCAGCAGATGCGGCGCGTGGGACGAGGTGTTGGTTTTACTGTCTTTCAGCCAATCAGACGCGGTGACCGAAGACACGATTCGTCTTCAGACCGACTCTCTGATCCTCGTGGAGCGGCACGACTCTCCGTCCGTCCTGCCCGATGACTGCGGCCTGCGGTTCGACGTCACCCCGCACCTGCGAGGCCTGCGACAGCACACGCTCTGCGTCCGGCCGTACGGCATCATGGGAAACAGTGTTGGGCTGCATGGGCTGCAGTGTCCGCCGGCTCTGGTCTTCATAAAGCAGAAAGAGAGGCGCTCCTGAACCAGACCACGAACATTACGACACGCAGCGCTGAACCCTTCGTGGTGCTGGAGAATGCAACTCATTTCAAGTTAATGAATGTTTCAGTAATATGTAAATAATAAACTATATTTCCATTTTAATAAACTTAATTTACATTTATTTACATTATAAGCATTCTGTTTCAGCGAATGATAAATCTCTAGAATACAGTGCATTCGCATCTTTTATTCTGTGTCATAAAGATTCCCCATATAAATATATATAACCATATTATATGTAACCATATTCAGCTATTTTGTTAATAAAATTATGGAAGCTCAGTGTCGCTGTGATACAGGATTTCCTTTTTAAATCTGTTTATTGAGCAGCTTCAGAGCAGTCGTACACTCTTCAGTCTGGGATTGATTATATAAGATGGAGAACTGCAGGACTGTGAGTGCGATACTAGTTTTATCTAACACTTGAATACAGCTGTTGTTTGTACTCAATGTGAGCAGTTGAGTTGAGTCTTTCTGCAGTGTTCATAACATCACGGTTTCACAAATGCAGAATAAACTGCTGTGAAATGCTCATGTTTTGTTGGAAAATGTGGAAATAATGTGACCTGTGCAGTTATTATAATTACAGTAATTTACAGTGTCCATCTTGAATATTCATCTGGACACTTGAGTCTTTAGTTCCTCTTTTTCAATAACAGGCATGTCTTCGCTGTTTTTTTGTGGTAGTTCATTAATTATTTAAACGTAATCCTTCTAAACCTGATAATTCCACCTACAATCCTTTGATCTCAGCTGGGTTGTTTTGCCCAGTGGCGTTGCGAGGGGGGGCTTTGGGGGCCCTGATGTATTGTCAAAAGCCCCTGATCTTTTGGAATATGCTGCACTTAAAAAATAGGTTGTATAACATTTATTTTGTTATCCAAGTACTTAAAATGAGCACATACATCACGCGCACTCCACCTAACGCAGCTTTTGTGTCGGGTATTTAAACAGTCAGCTGTTCACCAGTACCGGCAGGTGGGAGTGGGACTGTCGTCACACGGCAACGGTTAAAAAAATGAGGAATATGAGGGAATAATGAGGGCTGATGAGGGAATAATACTACTGTTTCGCCAAACTGAATAGTTGATGAAGCTTAATGTTTGTGTTCACAGTATAAAATGTGTGTAGTTCTGGTGAAATAAAATAACTGTAATCAACAAAATGTGCGTCATATTAATGTAAACACATGCAAATTATTCAGAAAAACATCAATTGTGCTCGCTTTCTTGATATGACACAGATATCTAGACATATTTATCTAGATGTGATATAGCCAGTCACATTCATTCATTTTCTTTTCGGCTTAGTCCCTTAATCAGGGGTCGCCACAGCGGAATGAACCTCCAACTATTCCAGCATATGTTTTACACAGCAGATGCCCTTCCAGCTGCAACCCATCACTGGGAAACATACACTCTCATTCACACTCATACACTACAGACAATTTAGCTTACCCAATTCCCCTATACCACACGTCTTTGGACTTGTGGGGGAAACCGGAGCACCCGGAGGAAACCCACGCCAACACGGGGAGAACATGCAAACTCCACACAGAAACGCCAACTGACCCAGCCGGGACTCGAACCAGAGACCTTTGTGCTGTGAGGTGATCGTGCTACCCACTGCGCCACCGTGACGCCCTATAGCCAGTCACATCTGTAATAGTTAAATCACAGTGAGTTATATTGTTCATACAGTGTTTAAAATTCAATAAATGCATTGTTATACATTGATCATTTATAAAATGTAACTGCCTGGCGTCTTTAGGGGTAATCCCCTTATCCCAGCCCTCGATCATCATGGAGCCCTTTCACATGTGTGTTTCTCCGCAGCAGAAGTGGTCATAGTGTGTAAACTCAGAGCGCCGTGAATGGGAGAGCACAACAAATAATGTGTTTACAATCCTACTAGCTGAAATAATGAGAAAGAAACCCCAGGATGGTGTCATCAAGACCTTCAGAAGAGGAGAACAATAGTGTGAGACAAGTGTACTGTCGCACCCATAGACAGTGTGTTAGAAACACGAAATCGCACAAGAGGTACATCATTTTTTTGTAATTTGATGCAAAGATGATATAATACAAGCATGAATACATGGAAAATACATCAGAAAAACAGTCAATATTTGGTTTTTCAGTTTATTCTGTAGGCACAAAACACAGAAAAGCTCATCTGTTATCCTGTTTTTAACTCAAAACGGAGAATTAAAACAAACACAAAACAAAAACCAAATAATGAGTCAAAAAACTGTTTATTCGTTTATTGGTTTGATCAAAAAGCGAACACCAGAAAAACGAGAATTCAACATGTGGGCGTGCATGACACGCCCCTTTTTCTGCTGATTGGTCAATAGCTATGAGGCGCTGTAGGATTTAAATAAATCAATAAATTAAACTTCGCTTATCAACACATACATAAAACACGTGCATATACAC
>CAIGQV010018496.1:0-15212 GCA_903798115.1 Danio jaintianensis | reverse complement strand
CATTCTTCAAAATATCTTCTTTTGTGTGCAACAGAAGAAGGAAACTCAAATTGGCTTTGAACAAATGAAGAGTGAGTACATGATGACAGAGATTACATTTTTGGGTGAACTGTCCTTTTAAAAATAATAATAATAGAACATTGATTTCCTGTTATTCCTCATTATATTATATTATATTATATTATATTATATTATATTATATTATATTATATTATATTATATTATGTCCAACTTTATTATCATTACACATGTACAAGTGCAAGGCAACAAAATGATGGTTAGGTCTAACCAGGAGTGTGTTAGCAGCAAATGCAGGATATAGGTATAAGCTATAAGTGTAAGGGTAGTGCTATGGGTAAAGCTATGGGTAATATTTACAGATGGATGTGCTATGCACATAATATACAAGTCATATTAACTATAGACAGAGATTTACAAATAGATGAACATACTGTACATATTGCTATAAATAATCAGGAATATGCAAATAGATATGAACATAATATACAGGTTGCTATTTGCTGAGATGAACAAACTGTACATATTGCTATTAATAATCAGGAATATGCAAATAAATATGGAAATAATATACAGGTTGCTATTAATAATCAGGAATATGCTAATAGATATGAACATAATATACAGGTTGCTATTTGCTATAAACATGAATTGCCATGATGCCCTAGTTTTGTCCTGCATTAACAAACTAGAGTACACAATCCACAGTTCACTGGCACAATTATTGAGCAGTTACTCTGTAAACCATGGTGTCTTTTGTTGTCTTTAGTCCGCTGTCTACCTCACTTCCTGTCTCAAACACCATAACAATGTTACACTGGGATCTTAGCACTTAGTGTCATTTCTTATCCCTTCATCTTTAGGTTGTCATGGCAACCTGGCTCTGCTTCCCATTAGCCAATGCTGCATTTTACCACACCCACACACAGAGAGTGAGCAAGCGAGAGAGAGAGGGGGGAGAAAAATAACAGAAAAGAGCATGCGGAGTGTGTGTGAGCAGAAAGGGTGTGGTGAGCAGAAGAAAAAAACACACAGTCAGAGCGTGATTGTGTAAAAAAGGGGACGCAGGTGCTATCCGGCAAACAAATGAGGGTGTCAGGCGGACAATGAAAACTGATTTAGTGAATTAATTCACTCTCGGGAGGTTGAGTGGAGAAACAGCAACCGTGAGCTGTTTAGCCACTGATTTTACATGACAGGATTTATCATAGGCTTATTGAGAGACTGAGAGAGAGAGACAAGGAGTATGAGAAGATGATGAAACATGGGCGGCGGTCATTGTATACAGTAAAAGGCCAGGATGATGATGATGTTAGTGTTTGTTTGTTTTTATTATCATGCCTTTTACACCAGTGGTGCATTTGGTTTCTAGTGTTTGACTTTTAAGAGTTCTAATGCACATAATTGCATGTAATTGGTCATTCTAATGCATATAATTGCTTGTTCTGCTTATAAGGGGATTTATATTGTAGTGTAGTGATATATTCTTTAAAGGATACCTAAAAGAATAATTGAAAAAGTAACATTTGTTTTTTTCTACATTCAGATAATGAGTACTAAATCAAATGCTTCCTAAATTATCATTGTAAATTATGTAGATGCAACATAATTATTGAAGCACAGTACATTTGTCTAAGCATACTGTAGTGCATAGCTGTGTTTGGAGTGTAAGACTTTTGTAGATGCCCCATGTTTTAATTGTGATAAACAGAAGTTATGTGTTTACAGTTCCTGCTAATTTAATGCAAGAGACAGCCAGTATCAAACATAGATTATCATAGTGATAACTGATACAAAAGGGTGTAAAGTATTTTGTTTTTCTATGCTGTTTTATGTTTGTTTGTTTGTTTGTTTGTATGTAAAACTGGCAATGTATTGCTTATTTTCCTCAAAGTTGTGTCTGTTTAATGTTTAAGGCCATTAATAGCAAATATTGTGCAAATGTTCCTCTGGACATCACTTTTGGTCTTATGTATGTTTTGGTAATGTAATATATGTATTAGGGCTGTGCAGTATATTGTTTCAGCATCAATACTGCAATGTGCACATCAGTGGGGATTATTTTTGACCAGGAGCTTGTAGATTTATTGCAAACTTTCACCATTGTGGAATTTAAGTATATAATTTGCATTTGTTTTTGTTTTGTTTTTTAATTTCTGTTACACATATCACGTGAGTTTAAAGCATTTAGACACAGGAAACAATAACAATTGTAGCTTTAACAAACATTCATTACATTTCGTTTATATAGTAAAGACTGCGAAGTATCTTGTAAAAATATAAAGCACTGTTTTTTTTCTCATTCTTATCTTTTTTATGTATAGTTTATGGTTAAAGTTAACTATTGTTTATAATTATTTATGCAGATGCGCTCCTCTGCAAAATCCCCCAACCATTCTGAAATAATAAATTCTCCACAGATAGGGTTATTCAATCCACACTGTAAGAAATATACGTAATTAACAGTCCTTATTTTGTGGTTCACATGGTGTTTTTTGTTTATTTATGCTTGTGAATTGCATTATGGGAGTTTTAATTCTGCTCTATCGAATTTTGATGTTGAAAATTCAACACTGCAGATTAACAAAGTGACGTTTATTGACATTTTAGTAGTTTGAGACCAGATATTGTTTAAGAAATATAGAGAAAATTAAGTCTGTAAAATAACATAAAATGTACTGGCAGATTATTACCAGGTTTTTGTAGCGTAATATACAACACAAACAGACAATATATCACTTTAAACTATTTTTTAAAAGTCAATATATAATTTTTCAAACTTTTCAACATCAAAAGCTTGTGGAGGAAAGATCAAGATCCCATAATGCAATTCAAAAGCATAAATAAGTGGAATAAACAGTCGCAAAATACAGAAAACTGCTAATTTACGGATATTGTTTACAGTGCATCTGGTATATCACATCGCAATATATGTCTCAGATATATAACAAAATAAGCTAAATATTGCAATGGCATTATTTGCTATATTATGCAGCCCTAATATATGTATGATTATAGGGAGATTGCTGCTGATTTTTCTTCACTTTTTAATTAGTAATTTTCAAAAACTGACTTAAAATGACACTGGTGGTGTTATAATATTTACTTAAAAATATAATATATCCCATTCTTTCATAAATAGTTTGATATGCATTTTCAGATGCACCCTCAGAAATAAAGGTACAAAATCTGTCACTGGGGCGGTCCCTTTTCAAAGGGTATATTTTTAGTCCTTAAATGTACATATTAGGCCTTAATGGTCCTTAAATGTACATATTACTATATAAAAAGGTACAAAAGTGAACCCTAAGAGTACAAAATTGTACCATAAAGGTATATGTCCACCTGTATGGTACAACATTGTACCTTTTGAAAAGATTTTGTACCTTTATTTGTGAGTGTGTGCCTGGGTTTAGCCCTCAGTGTTCACTGACTTCATGGCTGCATGATTATTCTGGCTTTCACTGAGCATTTTGAGGGTCCTGAGCAGGCTTTGTGACGAAGTCTGCTGAGACTTGTCTGCATTGCCTGATAGCTTTGTTTCACCTCCACAGGCGTCTGTTTTTGAAGCAGGCTTCTGAAGGGCACCCGGTGCTGAGGTTTATCAGGCCCTCCAGAGGTTGACTTGTTTTGTGTTTAGCAAAAATCACGGCCTGTTCTCTGGCGGAGAAATGTAGTGGAGGAGAAATTACACACACTTTGGGACCGCAGATCCGGGAATCACGTTGAATCACAGAAATGGAGACCGTCCTGGGTGCATTTAGCTTTTGCCTGTGGAGAATAGAACGGAGAACTCTGAATCATTTATTTATTCTGCTCCTAAAATGTCTGTTTGAAGATGTGCTGGAAAGTTTGAAGGCATGTCTGAAAATCTAGGCTATGTTTAGTAGTAACGTCTCTCTTAGGAGTTTTAATGTGTAATTGAAGCGGATCGGTTTTATATTATCTTCGACTACACTAAAAAATATCTGTTAATGAACAGTTTCTGTATTTTGTGATTCACAAGTGTTTTCTGTTTATTTATGGTTGTGAATTGTATTATGGGATGTTGATCTCTGCTCTGTCCACTTTTGATGTTGAAAATTCAACTTATTGACATTTATAATAATAATGTAAAGTAATAATATAATGTATAAGAAATAATGTATAGAGAAGTAAGGTTTTTATAGCATAATATATAAAACACCAACCCAGACAATATATCACTTTACACTAATACAAAAGGGTAATAAACCTAATGTTTTCGAACTGTTCAGGGGTTACATGTTGTTGGAAGAAAGATCAAGATCCCATAATGCAATTCAAAAGCATAAATAAATGGGGAAAAATAAAAACATGAATCACAAAATACAGAAAACTGCTCATTTATGGATATTTTTACAGTGACTGTGAACATCTATATTAATTATAATATAAGTCTATTTAAATGTGTAATTAACATGTACTTACAATGTAAGTACTGGTGTATATTAGGTAACAACATGGGTTTTGATTAGGTTCAGGGGTATATTTATGGGTAGTTATTACATAATTTTATGTAATGAGTATAACTACATGATATGTGCATGTAAAACAGGACTGTAAAATAAATGTAAACATTATTTTGCTTCCATGTGCTTATTATGTAGATTTTTTTTTTTTTTGCATAGTACTTAAAAACAATACCTGCATGTAAATACAATTGAAGTCAAAGGGATAGTTCACTCAAAAAAATTAAATTTACTTAATTATGAAGTGTTCCCAAACCTTTATGAGTTTCATTTTTCTATTAAACACAAAAGAAGATATTTTGAAGAATGTTGGAAACCGGTAACCACTGACAACCACAATAGTTTCCAACATTATATGTACATTATTTTCTGTTCAACAGAAGAAATTCAAACAGGTTTGAAACAAGTGAAGGGTTAGTAAATGAATTCAAATTTTGGTGTGCACTGTCCCTTTAATATAGCTACATTCAGTAAGGCCTATTTGTGAGTCCTATACTCTTCTTTTACACATGCACGGTTTATACTTTTTGCAAGCCGATTAGATTCAGTGATTAGATTTTGGACTGTCGCCTTGAACGTGAGTACATATGCATGTGGTGTGCAGCAGGACACTTCACAAACAGTGTGCATAGCCTATTAGGAGTAAGTGGTTTACATTTAGGTTTAGGTTTCCTTAACAACTTTACTAAAGATTGCCTTTAATCAGATAATAGGGTTTAAATAAAATTTTAATTTTAAATTTAACTTAACATACAAATCTGTGCTAGTGTGCATTCATACATTGCAGTCACGGCGTCTTAAGATGAAGTACGAAATAAGAAAATTAGATAAGATTAAATTTTTAGTTAATGTGAATCGTGAAATGTCAATTTGAATGGTTTTTTGTCACTTGGATTTGGAGATTTTTGCCACTGTGAACAATTGATCATGGTGTTATGGTAGTTTTTTTCTGTTAAATGTATTAAACAAAAACACTGCTGGATAAAGATGTAAAGAAATGACTTGAAATGAAGAGATTTGCTTCATAAAATTCTTGTAGCTATTTGCACAAGTGAAATTCAAGTATATTTTATTAATCTTATATCAAGTGCAATAAGCTGGTCATTATCATGTTGCATTTACTTACTTTATTAGCTTAAACATTAAGTAAAAGTGAAATGATTGTCTTGTGCTTTGAATCTAGATTTATTTAAATTAATTTTGATTAGATAAGCTCTTTTGTTTTTAGAAATAAATTACTATATTAAGTAAATCTTATTAGTTAAAAGTTAGATTTAATATGTTTCTGTATTCACTTAATTTCCTTTATCAGTTTATAATAAACATATGTGATGTTTTTGAGGGCGTTCCTGGCTACGCCGACCAAGTCAATCATTTGCAATTGAACTTAATATTACTATAGGTTTATTTGCAATGATTAGAAAATGTTTAAAACAATACAAGTAAATGAATACTAATAGTTGTTGACTCTTTCCGCTGTAGAATTTGAAATTTGTGGTAACCAGTGTGTGCTTTAAATGAAATCAATTCTATATTATTCATTCATTCATTCATTCATTTTCTTTTCGGCTTAGTCCCTTTATTAATCTGGGGTCGCCACAGCGGGATGAACCGCCAACTTATCCAGCATATGTTTTACGCAGCGGATGCCCTTCCAGCTGCAACCCATCACTGGGAAACATTCATACGCACTCATACACTACGGACAATTTTAGCTTACCCAATTCTCCTATACCGCATGTCTTTGGACTTGTGGGGGAAACCGGAGCACCCGGAGGAAACCCACGCCAACACGGGGAGAACATGCAAACTCCACACAGAAATGGCAACTGACCCAGCCGAGGCTCGAACCAGCGACCTTCTTGCTGTGAGGCGAACGTGCTACCCACTGCGCCAGCGCGTCGCCCCAATTCTATATTATTATTATTATTATTATTATTATTATTATTTATGTTTTTTTTTTTATTATTTGTTTTGCATTGATAATTTCAGTTATGGCTATGTAATTATTTATAAATCTTAGTTATTCATTTAGTCATCCATTTATTTGATTCATGTTTTCAATTAATTTCTGTTTAGCATTTATTATATTAATCATTTATTGATTTGATTCCTTTATTTTACATATTTCCTATTACTTGTTCTGCTTTTAGTTGTATAATAACATTTGTTATATTTGTGCTGTTCAGACAAAGTATGAGAGTGCACCGGAACACATGCAACTAAGTTTATTCAATAAACCCTGCTCATTTATTATCATCACTTCGTCTTCTGCTTCTGCTCCCATATATGATAGTAGACTTTTCATTCAGTTGGTTAACAGGTTTGGGTATTGGAAACTCTGCTGACTTGTTGTCCAGATACCTGGAGAAACTGACATTTCCTGACAAGATCTGCCGTCCGGGGCTGGATCTTGATTATTTTGCATGCATGGAGAGTGTGATCTAACACCACTCAGTTCATTTATTGCATGAAGTAAATGTGTAAATATGTTAAATTGTACTTAGCAAATTCTAGTTAACCTTGACTTTAAATATTATGACAGTAAATGTATTGTTTTACCACACCAAAAAGTATTTTTGTATTTCATAAATACAAAGAAATACATATATTTAAAATTCTCACTATTGCCTTTCTCTATCACTTTAAATTCTCATAGATTCATGACTGGACACAGTTTGTTGTTTTATAACCTGTTTATTAAAAAAAGAATCAAAGAAGGAAAAGAGAGATAATATGTTGTTAAAAATAGATCATAGTGCACAAAATAGTAAATGGCTTGCAGATATAAGAAGTATTGAGGACAAGAGAATGGCAATGTTTAGAAGTTGGCCTTTTTTTCTTCTTCTTTAGAGTCAAAATTAGATTTCAGTGAAAAAGACAGAATGGTAATGCATTCTTATAGGCGAGATGTAAAGACCTGCAGTTCATGTTTGTGCCCATAGAGGTCTGACTTTACCCATGTTCTGCTTGACAACATCCAGTACATGCTGGCACACCCAGTCATGCTCTTTGTTCTTTGTCTTTCAGCATATATAGAATTAATATTTGGATCTAATGCTGATGTTATGGAAAAAGAGCATAGTATTATAAGATAATAAAAAGCTGAACTAGATTAAACATGATGTTTTATTGTGTTGCATATACCATTGCAATGCTTTGATCAGTAAAGTGGTTATATCCAAAATGGTTAATTTTAATTGTTCAGTTTGTTTCTCTGTTCATTTAACAAAGACAATACATTCAACATTGTTATACAGAGGCAACCGATGCCTAAACATAGCATGAAGCTAGTTTGCAGCCTTTGTCCCTGGTTAGGCTTTACATAAAATAAAATAAACATACATATAATACATGATAATACAATAAACATGTATATGTTAAATATATGATCATAACTAAACCCATATGCAATTTTATAGAGTCACGATCATAAAATACAGTACAAATGTCAAATTTAATTAGATATAATAATAATAATAATAATAATAATAATTATGATGATGATGTATAATAATGGGCGTCACAGTGGCACAGTGGGTAGCACGATCGCCTCACAGCAAGAAGGTTGCTGGTTCGAGCCTCGGCTGGGTCATTTCTTTGTGGAGTTTGCATGTTCTCCCTGTGTTGGTATGGGTTTCCTCCGGGTGCTCCGGTTTCCCCCACAGTCCAAACACATGCGCTATAGGTGAACTGGGTAAGCTAAATTGGTCGTAGTCTATGTGTGTGAATGAGTGTGTATGGATGTTTCCCAGTGATGGGTTGCAGCCGGAAGGGCATCCACTGTGTAAAACATGTGCTGGATAAGTTGGCGGTTCATTCCGCTGTGGCAACCCCAGATTAATAAAGGGACTAAGCTGAAAAGAAAATGAATGAATGAATAATAATAATAGCAACAAATATAAAATGCTACATTACAGAAATCTATTTCCTTAAAGGGATAGTTCACTCAAAAATGAAAATTCTGTCATCATTTACTTTTCTTTCACTTGTTTCAACCCTTTGTGAGTTTCGTTCTTATGTTGAACACAAAAGAAGATATTTTGAAGAATGCAACTCTTGACTTCCATAGTATTTGTTTTTCCTACTATGGAGTCAATGGTTACAGATATTCAGCATTCTTCAAAATATCTCCTTATATAAAATATCTCATAATAGTTCGGAACAACTTGAAGGTGAGTAAACAGTGAGTAAATGTTAATTTCTGGGTGAACTATCTCTTTAACAAACATATATTGCATATAATAGGAGAAAAAAAGTATTTGAAAAATTAATATAGTGGCAAAGATTAATCGCATCCAAAATAAAAGTTGGTTTTGACATAATATATGTGTGTATTTTTTATATTTACTATGTATATGTGATGCACATTCATTCATTCATTCATTTTCCTTCGGCTTAGTCCCTTATTTATCAGGGGTCACCACAGCGGAATGAATCGCCAACTATTCCTGCATATGTTTGACACAACGGATGCCCTTCCAGCCACAACCCTGTACTGGGAAACACCCATACACTCTCACATTCACACACATTCTCATACACTATGGCCAATTTAGTTCATGCAATTCACTATAGCGCATGTGTATGGACTGTGGGGGAAACCGGAGCACCCGGAGGAAACCCACGCCAACACAGGGAGAACATGCAAACTCCACACAGAAATGCCAACTGGCCCAGCCGGGACTCAAACCAGTGACCTTCTTGCTGTGCGGCGACAGTGCTAACCACTGAGCCACCATGCCGCATATTTGTATCACATACATAAGTTTAATATCTAAATATATATATTTAATTGATCTCAATTATATGCATGCATGTGTGTATATACATGTACATACATAATAAATATACACAGTACACACACATATGTTATGTTATGTCAAAACAAACTTTTATTTTAGATGCAATTAATCTTTGCCCAGCACCAGACAAATACATTATTTATTGATAAATTTTCTGGACTTAAAGGTGTACATAGTATATCAAAGATACACATTAAAGCAAACAAATAATGTGAAGGCACAAAACAAAAATAGAGGTAAATATGACAGTTATGAGTAGAGAATGGCGGTTTTCTCATGATGTCATCAGCCTGACCTCTTTTGCTGTGAATGACAGATGCAGTGAGGTCATCACTCGTGTCCCTGAGCTGTGTGACAATGAAGAGGAAAGCCCCAGTCAAACAAAACTGACTCACAGGCACTCAACACTGACTCACACACTTCCACAATGACCCTCAAGTCACTTTATGACAATTCAACACATGAATTATGATGAATTAGACAATCTCAAAAAATATTTAGAGTATATGTCAAAAACCTCCACATTGTTGTAAAAACCTGTACATTGCTTTTTTGTTTAAGCAAATTAACTTTTCTAGTGGGCGGCATGGTGGCTCAGTGGTTAGCACTGTGGCCTCACTGCAAGAAGGTCACTGGTTCGAGTCCTGGCTGAGCTAGTTGGCATTTCTATGTGGAGTTTGCATGTTCTCCCCGTGTTGGCGTGGGTTTCCTCCGGGCTCTCCGGTTTCCCCCACAGTCCAAACAGATGCGCTATAGGTGAATTGGATGAAGTAAATTGCCCGTAGTGTATGAGTGTGTGTGTGTGAATGTGAGAGTGTATGGGTGTTTCCCAGTACTGGGTTGCAGCTGGAAGGGCATCCGCTGCGTAAAACATATGCTGGAATAGTTGGCGGTTCATTCCGCTGTGGCGATCTCTGAAATAGAGACTAATCCAAAGGAAAATGAATGAACTTTTCTAGTCATCTCAACTTACATAAGTCAAACTGACAACAAATATTAAATTAAACCTGATTAACTTATTGAAATAAGTTAAAGTAGCATAAAAACATTTGTTGTCATAACTTTTTCTCATATCATTTTTTACAGTGTAATTGCCATCTGAAATTTTCTTCTAAAATGAGCATCCTTTTTCCTTAGGCTCCCCTGTGTAGGTTCAGTAATTTAGCTTTTATGGCAAAGTATAGATTGTTTTCATTACCTTTGAAGAGAAATAATTAAACAAACACAGGATCCTGAGAAAAATGCTTATTTTAGAAGAAAATTTCAGATGGCGCTTAGAGTTTTTTTTTTACATCTGAGGTCTTCATTTCTTCTCAGACTCACCTTTAATAATTGCACGACACTCAAAAGCTGGTCCTTGCAAATCTCTCTAACCGCCATTATTGCAGACTAATGAATATCTTTTTAAATGGGTGATAACTGCCCTGTAATGATCCAGTGTTAATATTTTAGAGTCATTTATGATGAGTGAGTAGAGCTGAAATTAATAAATTACTAGCGCTCTGGTTAGGCTGTTGTACAGAGAATTAATGAGATTTCATTTACTTTTATTTTTTGCATTGTTCTGCACTTTGCTGTCAGATTTTTAGTCAGAAATTGATAGTACGTTTCAACTAAGTAGCATTGATGTAAATGTGTAATTATGAAGAAGAAAAACGGAGATACTATTTTCTAATAAAACATACTACAATAAACAACATGTTGTATCCATATAAAAAAAAAAAAAAAGGTAGTCTTGTAATTATATTTCCTTTTTTATTTCGGAAAAATAAAAAAAAATGTCCTTTTAGATATACGGTTGAAGAGAAAATTGTAAGTTCTAGTAGACGTTATTTTTCATATATTTTCCAAGTGCTGTTTAATGGAGAGAATTAAAAGAAATACATTTCTAATAACTATTTTCTTTGCATGTGTTTGCCATGATGACATAACATAATATTTTACTAGTTATTTTGAAAGATAATAGTATTCAGATTAAAGTTCAATTAACTTTTAATTAACCAGTTAACTTCAATTAACTGGTGGTGGATGAGGGGATTCCCCCCAATGTGTAAAGCGCTTTGAGTGTCCAGAAAAGCGCTATATAAATGTAAGGAATAATTATTATTATTAATTAAAAGACTTAACTTGGTTGGTTAACTAGGCATGTCATTGGACAATAGTGGTTTGTTCTGTAGCGGAAAATTAATGAATTCTCAAGGGGCCTATAGAAATATTGACCTTAAAATTATTTATATATTTTTTTTTAATGTGAAAACTGCTTGCATTTCAGACAGAAATGACTTTCTACAAAATAATTAATATTATAGGAAATACTGTACAAAAATATCCTTGCTCTGATATCTGATAGTTTATCTGATAAAATTAATATGCACTTCATTTTTAGTTTGTTAAAAAAAACAAGTAAACATGTTAAATGAGAATCTGAAATATTTTATGGCATACTTCAAAAAATAAAGATGATTTAGTATTCAAAATGTTTTATTTTGATTATGTTTTTTTAAATAAATTGGTCTTACACTTCATATTTTCAGATTTTTCATAGTATATGTATTAATTCCGGTACTTTTACCATAAACCTACATATCTACCATTTGGTAGAGGTTGATATTTTAGAAATTATGGGATGTGTTGAAAAAAAAATGCATTAAGTGTGTTAACTAGTGACATTAGGAGTAATGCAAAATGCAATCCAAATTGTTTTTTTCTTGGTGAGGCAGTTAAAGGGTTAATCAAACCACACACTCCTAGTCCTTATAAAGTTCATCTCACAAAATAAGCATTTCTGTCAGTGAACATAATGGTCAGAATAACTTGTAGGCTGTATGCCAATGTTCACAAACCTGAGTCAAAATGCTTTGTCATATATATGTATATATATAACTCTGCATTAATACATTCATTCATTCATTCATTTTCTTTTCGGCTTAGTCCCTTTATTAATCTGGGGTCGCCACAGCGGAATGAACCGCCAACTTATCCAGCATATGTTTCACGCAGCGGATGCCCTTCCAGCTGCAACCCATCACTGGGAAACATCCATACACACTCATTCACTACAGACAATTTAGCTTACCCAATTCACCTATACTGCATGTCTTTGGACTTGTGGGGGAAACCGGAGCACCCGGAGGAAACCCACGCGAACACGGGGAGAACATGCAAACTCCACACAGAAACGCCAACTGACCCAGCCGAGGCTCGAACCAGCGACCTTCTTGCTGTGAGGCGAACGTGCTACCCACTGTGCCACCGTGACGCCCGCATTAATACATATGTGATGTAAATTATGAATATGCAGTTGATGATAATGATTGAAAATGTGCAAATATATTTCCATTTTATTTTATTTTATTTGTTCTTCTCATCTGTCAACTCTGTTTGTGTGCTTGTCAAAATGTAAATATCTTTTTATGCTGGTGAACTGAAGGTTTGTGAGATGGCATGTCTGAACAAGTTTACTGATCACTGATTGATGTAATTCTTCACATTCTCCTTTATTAGTGAAATTCAAGATTCAGCTGTGCATTTTATTAGTTGAGGGCATAAATAATCTAATGTTATATAAACATGTGCTGCAGGTGTATAGAAATGTGCTTGAAAGATTGTAACATCTAGCTGAACTTGTAATCAATGATTGGATGTTTTGCATCAGAAGGACAATCCAACACAGAAGTAGTGTGTTTTCAATCATCACGGCAAGCAATTGATAATGTAGGAAACTTCAAACAATTGTAGATAAACATATTAAAGCATTAGTTTAAAATTGGATAAAATAATTAAAAATAGTGTTATGATGTACACTAGAATGAAATGTGTTTTATAAATGGACTATATCCACAGTTTTTCAGCCACTGATAAACTTCCAGTGAAAGGTTGAAGTGACTATTTTCAATCTCATAAAGTTCCTTTTAAAGCAATTATATATATATAGTTACATATACTTAAGCACTCATTTAGTTGTTCAAGTGTAAACAACTAAAGCAAACAACAGTCGTGGCCTGGTAGTTAGAGTGTTGGACTCGTGATCCAAAGGTTGCTGGTTCGATACTCGGTACCAGCGGGAATTGGGGGTGGGGGGAGTGAATGACCAGCACTCTCCACCACCCTCAATACCACGACTGAGGTGAGTCCCTTGAGCAAGGCACCGTTCCCCCCAACTGCTCCCCGGGCGCCGCAGCATGGCTGCCCACTGCTCCGGGTGTGTGTTCACGGTATGTGTGTGTTCACTAACTGTGTGTGTGCACTTGGATGGGTTAAATGCAGAGCACAAATTCCAAGTATGGGACACCATACTTGGCCACACTACACTTCACTTCACTTCAAAATGAGATGAAAGACCGTTTAAACACAAGCGCAGTGAGGAGCGCAGAAACTCCATTGAAAATACCGACATTATCTCAAATAAATTTCCGTATTTAAAAGACATGGCATGGAACAATTAATTCAGTGCTTCTTGTCCAGTCTGACTTTTTATAGTATCTCAATCGGGCAGTGAAGATTGCTGATTTTTAAAGAAATCAGATCTTAAACGTAGTGATATTGTAATGGCAAAACAGTTCACCAGAAGAGCTCGAGCTGGCTTACTAAAAATTAAAAGTCTGTGTGATAAGAGAAATGTGCCAATGCGAATGCAAACAACTGTAAAAATGTCATAATAAACTACGGGTAATCGCAGAGATTTCATTTGTCATTGAAAATCATATCGGGCAGATCTACAGTATTCAGCCGTGTCAATAACATCAAACATTCAGCTTAAAGTACCCAAGCAGCGTCTTTATGTTTAGCCTGACAGACAGGTGTCTGTTTGAGACTGTAGTAGGAGAGATAACTCAATTTAAAACCCTGAGAGAAAGGAAAACAATTAGCAGCAGACAGCAGATGGATGCGATTCTAACAGGTAAGACAGGAAGGGAGATGTCAATGTTGCACAAAAGCATCCCAGCACAATGAGACAGGGGGACTGTGTGTGTGCGAGTGTATACATGCTAGACAGACCTCGAAGGAAAGGCCAGGTGTTTGAATAAGCTTGCGTGCATAATTGGAAAGATTACGGCAGATTTTTTTTTCCTCCCGCCTTTTTGAAATAAACAGCCGCGCATGTCCCGCGGGGAACGTCTGTGAAATGTCAGGACAGCGCAGAAAGAGCTCACCATTGCTAAATAAAACAGAAAATAAATAATAATAAAGCTGGAGAGTTTGAGCTTGAATGCGTATGTTTGAATGTATTGAATAAGTATATTTTTAAAATTTGGATTTAATTTATTGTGATCTGTTTGTTTCAAGTGATATAGTATTTAAATAATACTTATTACTTTTAATACTTAAAAACAGTTTTATTGTGTGCATAACAATAAAGCAATGCGTGGACAACGTTGTGCATTCGTTGCTGATATCAGTGACTTGATTCAAAAAAATTAAAGTGATGTCATCATTTATTCATCCCCCATTTGTTCCAAACCTGTTTTGTTTTTATGTTGAACACAATGGAAGATATACTGAAGAATGTTGTGTAAAAACAGCCAATGACTTCCAGTATTTTCTTTTGTTCCTACTATCTATCTATCTATCTATCTATCTATCTATCTATCTATCTATCTATCTATCTATCTGTCTGTCTGTCTGTCTGTCTGTCTGTCTACTTATTTATTTGTCTGCCTGTCTGTTTTCTATATATATATATATATATATATATCGCTTTATCTATATATCTATCTATCTATCTGTCTGTCTGTCTGTCTGTCTGTCTGTCTGTCTGTCTATCTATTATCTATCTATCTATCTATCTATCTATCTATCTATCTATCTATCTGTCTGTCTGTCTGTCTGTCTGTCTGTCTATCTATTATCTGTCTATCTATCTATCTATCTATCTATCTATCTATCTATCTATCTATCT
>CAIGQV010018494.1:0-15212 GCA_903798115.1 Danio jaintianensis | reverse complement strand
CATTCTTCAAAATATCTTCTTTTGTGTGCAACAGAAGAAGGAAACTCAAATTGGCTTTGAACAAATGAAGAGTGAGTACATGATGACAGAGATTACATTTTTGGGTGAACTGTCCTTTTAAAAATAATAATAATAGAACATTGATTTCCTGTTATTCCTCATTATATTATATTATATTATATTATATTATATTATATTATATTATATTATATTATATTATATTATGTCCAACTTTATTATCATTACACATGTACAAGTGCAAGGCAACAAAATGATGGTTAGGTCTAACCAGGAGTGTGTTAGCAGCAAATGCAGGATATAGGTATAAGCTATAAGTGTAAGGGTAGTGCTATGGGTAAAGCTATGGGTAATATTTACAGATGGATGTGCTATGCACATAATATACAAGTCATATTAACTATAGACAGAGATTTACAAATAGATGAACATACTGTACATATTGCTATAAATAATCAGGAATATGCAAATAGATATGAACATAATATACAGGTTGCTATTTGCTGAGATGAACAAACTGTACATATTGCTATTAATAATCAGGAATATGCAAATAAATATGGAAATAATATACAGGTTGCTATTAATAATCAGGAATATGCTAATAGATATGAACATAATATACAGGTTGCTATTTGCTATAAACATGAATTGCCATGATGCCCTAGTTTTGTCCTGCATTAACAAACTAGAGTACACAATCCACAGTTCACTGGCACAATTATTGAGCAGTTACTCTGTAAACCATGGTGTCTTTTGTTGTCTTTAGTCCGCTGTCTACCTCACTTCCTGTCTCAAACACCATAACAATGTTACACTGGGATCTTAGCACTTAGTGTCATTTCTTATCCCTTCATCTTTAGGTTGTCATGGCAACCTGGCTCTGCTTCCCATTAGCCAATGCTGCATTTTACCACACCCACACACAGAGAGTGAGCAAGCGAGAGAGAGAGGGGGGAGAAAAATAACAGAAAAGAGCATGCGGAGTGTGTGTGAGCAGAAAGGGTGTGGTGAGCAGAAGAAAAAAACACACAGTCAGAGCGTGATTGTGTAAAAAAGGGGACGCAGGTGCTATCCGGCAAACAAATGAGGGTGTCAGGCGGACAATGAAAACTGATTTAGTGAATTAATTCACTCTCGGGAGGTTGAGTGGAGAAACAGCAACCGTGAGCTGTTTAGCCACTGATTTTACATGACAGGATTTATCATAGGCTTATTGAGAGACTGAGAGAGAGAGACAAGGAGTATGAGAAGATGATGAAACATGGGCGGCGGTCATTGTATACAGTAAAAGGCCAGGATGATGATGATGTTAGTGTTTGTTTGTTTTTATTATCATGCCTTTTACACCAGTGGTGCATTTGGTTTCTAGTGTTTGACTTTTAAGAGTTCTAATGCACATAATTGCATGTAATTGGTCATTCTAATGCATATAATTGCTTGTTCTGCTTATAAGGGGATTTATATTGTAGTGTAGTGATATATTCTTTAAAGGATACCTAAAAGAATAATTGAAAAAGTAACATTTGTTTTTTTCTACATTCAGATAATGAGTACTAAATCAAATGCTTCCTAAATTATCATTGTAAATTATGTAGATGCAACATAATTATTGAAGCACAGTACATTTGTCTAAGCATACTGTAGTGCATAGCTGTGTTTGGAGTGTAAGACTTTTGTAGATGCCCCATGTTTTAATTGTGATAAACAGAAGTTATGTGTTTACAGTTCCTGCTAATTTAATGCAAGAGACAGCCAGTATCAAACATAGATTATCATAGTGATAACTGATACAAAAGGGTGTAAAGTATTTTGTTTTTCTATGCTGTTTTATGTTTGTTTGTTTGTTTGTTTGTATGTAAAACTGGCAATGTATTGCTTATTTTCCTCAAAGTTGTGTCTGTTTAATGTTTAAGGCCATTAATAGCAAATATTGTGCAAATGTTCCTCTGGACATCACTTTTGGTCTTATGTATGTTTTGGTAATGTAATATATGTATTAGGGCTGTGCAGTATATTGTTTCAGCATCAATACTGCAATGTGCACATCAGTGGGGATTATTTTTGACCAGGAGCTTGTAGATTTATTGCAAACTTTCACCATTGTGGAATTTAAGTATATAATTTGCATTTGTTTTTGTTTTGTTTTTTAATTTCTGTTACACATATCACGTGAGTTTAAAGCATTTAGACACAGGAAACAATAACAATTGTAGCTTTAACAAACATTCATTACATTTCGTTTATATAGTAAAGACTGCGAAGTATCTTGTAAAAATATAAAGCACTGTTTTTTTTCTCATTCTTATCTTTTTTATGTATAGTTTATGGTTAAAGTTAACTATTGTTTATAATTATTTATGCAGATGCGCTCCTCTGCAAAATCCCCCAACCATTCTGAAATAATAAATTCTCCACAGATAGGGTTATTCAATCCACACTGTAAGAAATATACGTAATTAACAGTCCTTATTTTGTGGTTCACATGGTGTTTTTTGTTTATTTATGCTTGTGAATTGCATTATGGGAGTTTTAATTCTGCTCTATCGAATTTTGATGTTGAAAATTCAACACTGCAGATTAACAAAGTGACGTTTATTGACATTTTAGTAGTTTGAGACCAGATATTGTTTAAGAAATATAGAGAAAATTAAGTCTGTAAAATAACATAAAATGTACTGGCAGATTATTACCAGGTTTTTGTAGCGTAATATACAACACAAACAGACAATATATCACTTTAAACTATTTTTTAAAAGTCAATATATAATTTTTCAAACTTTTCAACATCAAAAGCTTGTGGAGGAAAGATCAAGATCCCATAATGCAATTCAAAAGCATAAATAAGTGGAATAAACAGTCGCAAAATACAGAAAACTGCTAATTTACGGATATTGTTTACAGTGCATCTGGTATATCACATCGCAATATATGTCTCAGATATATAACAAAATAAGCTAAATATTGCAATGGCATTATTTGCTATATTATGCAGCCCTAATATATGTATGATTATAGGGAGATTGCTGCTGATTTTTCTTCACTTTTTAATTAGTAATTTTCAAAAACTGACTTAAAATGACACTGGTGGTGTTATAATATTTACTTAAAAATATAATATATCCCATTCTTTCATAAATAGTTTGATATGCATTTTCAGATGCACCCTCAGAAATAAAGGTACAAAATCTGTCACTGGGGCGGTCCCTTTTCAAAGGGTATATTTTTAGTCCTTAAATGTACATATTAGGCCTTAATGGTCCTTAAATGTACATATTACTATATAAAAAGGTACAAAAGTGAACCCTAAGAGTACAAAATTGTACCATAAAGGTATATGTCCACCTGTATGGTACAACATTGTACCTTTTGAAAAGATTTTGTACCTTTATTTGTGAGTGTGTGCCTGGGTTTAGCCCTCAGTGTTCACTGACTTCATGGCTGCATGATTATTCTGGCTTTCACTGAGCATTTTGAGGGTCCTGAGCAGGCTTTGTGACGAAGTCTGCTGAGACTTGTCTGCATTGCCTGATAGCTTTGTTTCACCTCCACAGGCGTCTGTTTTTGAAGCAGGCTTCTGAAGGGCACCCGGTGCTGAGGTTTATCAGGCCCTCCAGAGGTTGACTTGTTTTGTGTTTAGCAAAAATCACGGCCTGTTCTCTGGCGGAGAAATGTAGTGGAGGAGAAATTACACACACTTTGGGACCGCAGATCCGGGAATCACGTTGAATCACAGAAATGGAGACCGTCCTGGGTGCATTTAGCTTTTGCCTGTGGAGAATAGAACGGAGAACTCTGAATCATTTATTTATTCTGCTCCTAAAATGTCTGTTTGAAGATGTGCTGGAAAGTTTGAAGGCATGTCTGAAAATCTAGGCTATGTTTAGTAGTAACGTCTCTCTTAGGAGTTTTAATGTGTAATTGAAGCGGATCGGTTTTATATTATCTTCGACTACACTAAAAAATATCTGTTAATGAACAGTTTCTGTATTTTGTGATTCACAAGTGTTTTCTGTTTATTTATGGTTGTGAATTGTATTATGGGATGTTGATCTCTGCTCTGTCCACTTTTGATGTTGAAAATTCAACTTATTGACATTTATAATAATAATGTAAAGTAATAATATAATGTATAAGAAATAATGTATAGAGAAGTAAGGTTTTTATAGCATAATATATAAAACACCAACCCAGACAATATATCACTTTACACTAATACAAAAGGGTAATAAACCTAATGTTTTCGAACTGTTCAGGGGTTACATGTTGTTGGAAGAAAGATCAAGATCCCATAATGCAATTCAAAAGCATAAATAAATGGGGAAAAATAAAAACATGAATCACAAAATACAGAAAACTGCTCATTTATGGATATTTTTACAGTGACTGTGAACATCTATATTAATTATAATATAAGTCTATTTAAATGTGTAATTAACATGTACTTACAATGTAAGTACTGGTGTATATTAGGTAACAACATGGGTTTTGATTAGGTTCAGGGGTATATTTATGGGTAGTTATTACATAATTTTATGTAATGAGTATAACTACATGATATGTGCATGTAAAACAGGACTGTAAAATAAATGTAAACATTATTTTGCTTCCATGTGCTTATTATGTAGATTTTTTTTTTTTTTGCATAGTACTTAAAAACAATACCTGCATGTAAATACAATTGAAGTCAAAGGGATAGTTCACTCAAAAAAATTAAATTTACTTAATTATGAAGTGTTCCCAAACCTTTATGAGTTTCATTTTTCTATTAAACACAAAAGAAGATATTTTGAAGAATGTTGGAAACCGGTAACCACTGACAACCACAATAGTTTCCAACATTATATGTACATTATTTTCTGTTCAACAGAAGAAATTCAAACAGGTTTGAAACAAGTGAAGGGTTAGTAAATGAATTCAAATTTTGGTGTGCACTGTCCCTTTAATATAGCTACATTCAGTAAGGCCTATTTGTGAGTCCTATACTCTTCTTTTACACATGCACGGTTTATACTTTTTGCAAGCCGATTAGATTCAGTGATTAGATTTTGGACTGTCGCCTTGAACGTGAGTACATATGCATGTGGTGTGCAGCAGGACACTTCACAAACAGTGTGCATAGCCTATTAGGAGTAAGTGGTTTACATTTAGGTTTAGGTTTCCTTAACAACTTTACTAAAGATTGCCTTTAATCAGATAATAGGGTTTAAATAAAATTTTAATTTTAAATTTAACTTAACATACAAATCTGTGCTAGTGTGCATTCATACATTGCAGTCACGGCGTCTTAAGATGAAGTACGAAATAAGAAAATTAGATAAGATTAAATTTTTAGTTAATGTGAATCGTGAAATGTCAATTTGAATGGTTTTTTGTCACTTGGATTTGGAGATTTTTGCCACTGTGAACAATTGATCATGGTGTTATGGTAGTTTTTTTCTGTTAAATGTATTAAACAAAAACACTGCTGGATAAAGATGTAAAGAAATGACTTGAAATGAAGAGATTTGCTTCATAAAATTCTTGTAGCTATTTGCACAAGTGAAATTCAAGTATATTTTATTAATCTTATATCAAGTGCAATAAGCTGGTCATTATCATGTTGCATTTACTTACTTTATTAGCTTAAACATTAAGTAAAAGTGAAATGATTGTCTTGTGCTTTGAATCTAGATTTATTTAAATTAATTTTGATTAGATAAGCTCTTTTGTTTTTAGAAATAAATTACTATATTAAGTAAATCTTATTAGTTAAAAGTTAGATTTAATATGTTTCTGTATTCACTTAATTTCCTTTATCAGTTTATAATAAACATATGTGATGTTTTTGAGGGCGTTCCTGGCTACGCCGACCAAGTCAATCATTTGCAATTGAACTTAATATTACTATAGGTTTATTTGCAATGATTAGAAAATGTTTAAAACAATACAAGTAAATGAATACTAATAGTTGTTGACTCTTTCCGCTGTAGAATTTGAAATTTGTGGTAACCAGTGTGTGCTTTAAATGAAATCAATTCTATATTATTCATTCATTCATTCATTCATTTTCTTTTCGGCTTAGTCCCTTTATTAATCTGGGGTCGCCACAGCGGGATGAACCGCCAACTTATCCAGCATATGTTTTACGCAGCGGATGCCCTTCCAGCTGCAACCCATCACTGGGAAACATTCATACGCACTCATACACTACGGACAATTTTAGCTTACCCAATTCTCCTATACCGCATGTCTTTGGACTTGTGGGGGAAACCGGAGCACCCGGAGGAAACCCACGCCAACACGGGGAGAACATGCAAACTCCACACAGAAATGGCAACTGACCCAGCCGAGGCTCGAACCAGCGACCTTCTTGCTGTGAGGCGAACGTGCTACCCACTGCGCCAGCGCGTCGCCCCAATTCTATATTATTATTATTATTATTATTATTATTATTATTTATGTTTTTTTTTTTATTATTTGTTTTGCATTGATAATTTCAGTTATGGCTATGTAATTATTTATAAATCTTAGTTATTCATTTAGTCATCCATTTATTTGATTCATGTTTTCAATTAATTTCTGTTTAGCATTTATTATATTAATCATTTATTGATTTGATTCCTTTATTTTACATATTTCCTATTACTTGTTCTGCTTTTAGTTGTATAATAACATTTGTTATATTTGTGCTGTTCAGACAAAGTATGAGAGTGCACCGGAACACATGCAACTAAGTTTATTCAATAAACCCTGCTCATTTATTATCATCACTTCGTCTTCTGCTTCTGCTCCCATATATGATAGTAGACTTTTCATTCAGTTGGTTAACAGGTTTGGGTATTGGAAACTCTGCTGACTTGTTGTCCAGATACCTGGAGAAACTGACATTTCCTGACAAGATCTGCCGTCCGGGGCTGGATCTTGATTATTTTGCATGCATGGAGAGTGTGATCTAACACCACTCAGTTCATTTATTGCATGAAGTAAATGTGTAAATATGTTAAATTGTACTTAGCAAATTCTAGTTAACCTTGACTTTAAATATTATGACAGTAAATGTATTGTTTTACCACACCAAAAAGTATTTTTGTATTTCATAAATACAAAGAAATACATATATTTAAAATTCTCACTATTGCCTTTCTCTATCACTTTAAATTCTCATAGATTCATGACTGGACACAGTTTGTTGTTTTATAACCTGTTTATTAAAAAAAGAATCAAAGAAGGAAAAGAGAGATAATATGTTGTTAAAAATAGATCATAGTGCACAAAATAGTAAATGGCTTGCAGATATAAGAAGTATTGAGGACAAGAGAATGGCAATGTTTAGAAGTTGGCCTTTTTTTCTTCTTCTTTAGAGTCAAAATTAGATTTCAGTGAAAAAGACAGAATGGTAATGCATTCTTATAGGCGAGATGTAAAGACCTGCAGTTCATGTTTGTGCCCATAGAGGTCTGACTTTACCCATGTTCTGCTTGACAACATCCAGTACATGCTGGCACACCCAGTCATGCTCTTTGTTCTTTGTCTTTCAGCATATATAGAATTAATATTTGGATCTAATGCTGATGTTATGGAAAAAGAGCATAGTATTATAAGATAATAAAAAGCTGAACTAGATTAAACATGATGTTTTATTGTGTTGCATATACCATTGCAATGCTTTGATCAGTAAAGTGGTTATATCCAAAATGGTTAATTTTAATTGTTCAGTTTGTTTCTCTGTTCATTTAACAAAGACAATACATTCAACATTGTTATACAGAGGCAACCGATGCCTAAACATAGCATGAAGCTAGTTTGCAGCCTTTGTCCCTGGTTAGGCTTTACATAAAATAAAATAAACATACATATAATACATGATAATACAATAAACATGTATATGTTAAATATATGATCATAACTAAACCCATATGCAATTTTATAGAGTCACGATCATAAAATACAGTACAAATGTCAAATTTAATTAGATATAATAATAATAATAATAATAATAATAATTATGATGATGATGTATAATAATGGGCGTCACAGTGGCACAGTGGGTAGCACGATCGCCTCACAGCAAGAAGGTTGCTGGTTCGAGCCTCGGCTGGGTCATTTCTTTGTGGAGTTTGCATGTTCTCCCTGTGTTGGTATGGGTTTCCTCCGGGTGCTCCGGTTTCCCCCACAGTCCAAACACATGCGCTATAGGTGAACTGGGTAAGCTAAATTGGTCGTAGTCTATGTGTGTGAATGAGTGTGTATGGATGTTTCCCAGTGATGGGTTGCAGCCGGAAGGGCATCCACTGTGTAAAACATGTGCTGGATAAGTTGGCGGTTCATTCCGCTGTGGCAACCCCAGATTAATAAAGGGACTAAGCTGAAAAGAAAATGAATGAATGAATAATAATAATAGCAACAAATATAAAATGCTACATTACAGAAATCTATTTCCTTAAAGGGATAGTTCACTCAAAAATGAAAATTCTGTCATCATTTACTTTTCTTTCACTTGTTTCAACCCTTTGTGAGTTTCGTTCTTATGTTGAACACAAAAGAAGATATTTTGAAGAATGCAACTCTTGACTTCCATAGTATTTGTTTTTCCTACTATGGAGTCAATGGTTACAGATATTCAGCATTCTTCAAAATATCTCCTTATATAAAATATCTCATAATAGTTCGGAACAACTTGAAGGTGAGTAAACAGTGAGTAAATGTTAATTTCTGGGTGAACTATCTCTTTAACAAACATATATTGCATATAATAGGAGAAAAAAAGTATTTGAAAAATTAATATAGTGGCAAAGATTAATCGCATCCAAAATAAAAGTTGGTTTTGACATAATATATGTGTGTATTTTTTATATTTACTATGTATATGTGATGCACATTCATTCATTCATTCATTTTCCTTCGGCTTAGTCCCTTATTTATCAGGGGTCACCACAGCGGAATGAATCGCCAACTATTCCTGCATATGTTTGACACAACGGATGCCCTTCCAGCCACAACCCTGTACTGGGAAACACCCATACACTCTCACATTCACACACATTCTCATACACTATGGCCAATTTAGTTCATGCAATTCACTATAGCGCATGTGTATGGACTGTGGGGGAAACCGGAGCACCCGGAGGAAACCCACGCCAACACAGGGAGAACATGCAAACTCCACACAGAAATGCCAACTGGCCCAGCCGGGACTCAAACCAGTGACCTTCTTGCTGTGCGGCGACAGTGCTAACCACTGAGCCACCATGCCGCATATTTGTATCACATACATAAGTTTAATATCTAAATATATATATTTAATTGATCTCAATTATATGCATGCATGTGTGTATATACATGTACATACATAATAAATATACACAGTACACACACATATGTTATGTTATGTCAAAACAAACTTTTATTTTAGATGCAATTAATCTTTGCCCAGCACCAGACAAATACATTATTTATTGATAAATTTTCTGGACTTAAAGGTGTACATAGTATATCAAAGATACACATTAAAGCAAACAAATAATGTGAAGGCACAAAACAAAAATAGAGGTAAATATGACAGTTATGAGTAGAGAATGGCGGTTTTCTCATGATGTCATCAGCCTGACCTCTTTTGCTGTGAATGACAGATGCAGTGAGGTCATCACTCGTGTCCCTGAGCTGTGTGACAATGAAGAGGAAAGCCCCAGTCAAACAAAACTGACTCACAGGCACTCAACACTGACTCACACACTTCCACAATGACCCTCAAGTCACTTTATGACAATTCAACACATGAATTATGATGAATTAGACAATCTCAAAAAATATTTAGAGTATATGTCAAAAACCTCCACATTGTTGTAAAAACCTGTACATTGCTTTTTTGTTTAAGCAAATTAACTTTTCTAGTGGGCGGCATGGTGGCTCAGTGGTTAGCACTGTGGCCTCACTGCAAGAAGGTCACTGGTTCGAGTCCTGGCTGAGCTAGTTGGCATTTCTATGTGGAGTTTGCATGTTCTCCCCGTGTTGGCGTGGGTTTCCTCCGGGCTCTCCGGTTTCCCCCACAGTCCAAACAGATGCGCTATAGGTGAATTGGATGAAGTAAATTGCCCGTAGTGTATGAGTGTGTGTGTGTGAATGTGAGAGTGTATGGGTGTTTCCCAGTACTGGGTTGCAGCTGGAAGGGCATCCGCTGCGTAAAACATATGCTGGAATAGTTGGCGGTTCATTCCGCTGTGGCGATCTCTGAAATAGAGACTAATCCAAAGGAAAATGAATGAACTTTTCTAGTCATCTCAACTTACATAAGTCAAACTGACAACAAATATTAAATTAAACCTGATTAACTTATTGAAATAAGTTAAAGTAGCATAAAAACATTTGTTGTCATAACTTTTTCTCATATCATTTTTTACAGTGTAATTGCCATCTGAAATTTTCTTCTAAAATGAGCATCCTTTTTCCTTAGGCTCCCCTGTGTAGGTTCAGTAATTTAGCTTTTATGGCAAAGTATAGATTGTTTTCATTACCTTTGAAGAGAAATAATTAAACAAACACAGGATCCTGAGAAAAATGCTTATTTTAGAAGAAAATTTCAGATGGCGCTTAGAGTTTTTTTTTTACATCTGAGGTCTTCATTTCTTCTCAGACTCACCTTTAATAATTGCACGACACTCAAAAGCTGGTCCTTGCAAATCTCTCTAACCGCCATTATTGCAGACTAATGAATATCTTTTTAAATGGGTGATAACTGCCCTGTAATGATCCAGTGTTAATATTTTAGAGTCATTTATGATGAGTGAGTAGAGCTGAAATTAATAAATTACTAGCGCTCTGGTTAGGCTGTTGTACAGAGAATTAATGAGATTTCATTTACTTTTATTTTTTGCATTGTTCTGCACTTTGCTGTCAGATTTTTAGTCAGAAATTGATAGTACGTTTCAACTAAGTAGCATTGATGTAAATGTGTAATTATGAAGAAGAAAAACGGAGATACTATTTTCTAATAAAACATACTACAATAAACAACATGTTGTATCCATATAAAAAAAAAAAAAAAGGTAGTCTTGTAATTATATTTCCTTTTTTATTTCGGAAAAATAAAAAAAAATGTCCTTTTAGATATACGGTTGAAGAGAAAATTGTAAGTTCTAGTAGACGTTATTTTTCATATATTTTCCAAGTGCTGTTTAATGGAGAGAATTAAAAGAAATACATTTCTAATAACTATTTTCTTTGCATGTGTTTGCCATGATGACATAACATAATATTTTACTAGTTATTTTGAAAGATAATAGTATTCAGATTAAAGTTCAATTAACTTTTAATTAACCAGTTAACTTCAATTAACTGGTGGTGGATGAGGGGATTCCCCCCAATGTGTAAAGCGCTTTGAGTGTCCAGAAAAGCGCTATATAAATGTAAGGAATAATTATTATTATTAATTAAAAGACTTAACTTGGTTGGTTAACTAGGCATGTCATTGGACAATAGTGGTTTGTTCTGTAGCGGAAAATTAATGAATTCTCAAGGGGCCTATAGAAATATTGACCTTAAAATTATTTATATATTTTTTTTTAATGTGAAAACTGCTTGCATTTCAGACAGAAATGACTTTCTACAAAATAATTAATATTATAGGAAATACTGTACAAAAATATCCTTGCTCTGATATCTGATAGTTTATCTGATAAAATTAATATGCACTTCATTTTTAGTTTGTTAAAAAAAACAAGTAAACATGTTAAATGAGAATCTGAAATATTTTATGGCATACTTCAAAAAATAAAGATGATTTAGTATTCAAAATGTTTTATTTTGATTATGTTTTTTTAAATAAATTGGTCTTACACTTCATATTTTCAGATTTTTCATAGTATATGTATTAATTCCGGTACTTTTACCATAAACCTACATATCTACCATTTGGTAGAGGTTGATATTTTAGAAATTATGGGATGTGTTGAAAAAAAAATGCATTAAGTGTGTTAACTAGTGACATTAGGAGTAATGCAAAATGCAATCCAAATTGTTTTTTTCTTGGTGAGGCAGTTAAAGGGTTAATCAAACCACACACTCCTAGTCCTTATAAAGTTCATCTCACAAAATAAGCATTTCTGTCAGTGAACATAATGGTCAGAATAACTTGTAGGCTGTATGCCAATGTTCACAAACCTGAGTCAAAATGCTTTGTCATATATATGTATATATATAACTCTGCATTAATACATTCATTCATTCATTCATTTTCTTTTCGGCTTAGTCCCTTTATTAATCTGGGGTCGCCACAGCGGAATGAACCGCCAACTTATCCAGCATATGTTTCACGCAGCGGATGCCCTTCCAGCTGCAACCCATCACTGGGAAACATCCATACACACTCATTCACTACAGACAATTTAGCTTACCCAATTCACCTATACTGCATGTCTTTGGACTTGTGGGGGAAACCGGAGCACCCGGAGGAAACCCACGCGAACACGGGGAGAACATGCAAACTCCACACAGAAACGCCAACTGACCCAGCCGAGGCTCGAACCAGCGACCTTCTTGCTGTGAGGCGAACGTGCTACCCACTGTGCCACCGTGACGCCCGCATTAATACATATGTGATGTAAATTATGAATATGCAGTTGATGATAATGATTGAAAATGTGCAAATATATTTCCATTTTATTTTATTTTATTTGTTCTTCTCATCTGTCAACTCTGTTTGTGTGCTTGTCAAAATGTAAATATCTTTTTATGCTGGTGAACTGAAGGTTTGTGAGATGGCATGTCTGAACAAGTTTACTGATCACTGATTGATGTAATTCTTCACATTCTCCTTTATTAGTGAAATTCAAGATTCAGCTGTGCATTTTATTAGTTGAGGGCATAAATAATCTAATGTTATATAAACATGTGCTGCAGGTGTATAGAAATGTGCTTGAAAGATTGTAACATCTAGCTGAACTTGTAATCAATGATTGGATGTTTTGCATCAGAAGGACAATCCAACACAGAAGTAGTGTGTTTTCAATCATCACGGCAAGCAATTGATAATGTAGGAAACTTCAAACAATTGTAGATAAACATATTAAAGCATTAGTTTAAAATTGGATAAAATAATTAAAAATAGTGTTATGATGTACACTAGAATGAAATGTGTTTTATAAATGGACTATATCCACAGTTTTTCAGCCACTGATAAACTTCCAGTGAAAGGTTGAAGTGACTATTTTCAATCTCATAAAGTTCCTTTTAAAGCAATTATATATATATAGTTACATATACTTAAGCACTCATTTAGTTGTTCAAGTGTAAACAACTAAAGCAAACAACAGTCGTGGCCTGGTAGTTAGAGTGTTGGACTCGTGATCCAAAGGTTGCTGGTTCGATACTCGGTACCAGCGGGAATTGGGGGTGGGGGGAGTGAATGACCAGCACTCTCCACCACCCTCAATACCACGACTGAGGTGAGTCCCTTGAGCAAGGCACCGTTCCCCCCAACTGCTCCCCGGGCGCCGCAGCATGGCTGCCCACTGCTCCGGGTGTGTGTTCACGGTATGTGTGTGTTCACTAACTGTGTGTGTGCACTTGGATGGGTTAAATGCAGAGCACAAATTCCAAGTATGGGACACCATACTTGGCCACACTACACTTCACTTCACTTCAAAATGAGATGAAAGACCGTTTAAACACAAGCGCAGTGAGGAGCGCAGAAACTCCATTGAAAATACCGACATTATCTCAAATAAATTTCCGTATTTAAAAGACATGGCATGGAACAATTAATTCAGTGCTTCTTGTCCAGTCTGACTTTTTATAGTATCTCAATCGGGCAGTGAAGATTGCTGATTTTTAAAGAAATCAGATCTTAAACGTAGTGATATTGTAATGGCAAAACAGTTCACCAGAAGAGCTCGAGCTGGCTTACTAAAAATTAAAAGTCTGTGTGATAAGAGAAATGTGCCAATGCGAATGCAAACAACTGTAAAAATGTCATAATAAACTACGGGTAATCGCAGAGATTTCATTTGTCATTGAAAATCATATCGGGCAGATCTACAGTATTCAGCCGTGTCAATAACATCAAACATTCAGCTTAAAGTACCCAAGCAGCGTCTTTATGTTTAGCCTGACAGACAGGTGTCTGTTTGAGACTGTAGTAGGAGAGATAACTCAATTTAAAACCCTGAGAGAAAGGAAAACAATTAGCAGCAGACAGCAGATGGATGCGATTCTAACAGGTAAGACAGGAAGGGAGATGTCAATGTTGCACAAAAGCATCCCAGCACAATGAGACAGGGGGACTGTGTGTGTGCGAGTGTATACATGCTAGACAGACCTCGAAGGAAAGGCCAGGTGTTTGAATAAGCTTGCGTGCATAATTGGAAAGATTACGGCAGATTTTTTTTTCCTCCCGCCTTTTTGAAATAAACAGCCGCGCATGTCCCGCGGGGAACGTCTGTGAAATGTCAGGACAGCGCAGAAAGAGCTCACCATTGCTAAATAAAACAGAAAATAAATAATAATAAAGCTGGAGAGTTTGAGCTTGAATGCGTATGTTTGAATGTATTGAATAAGTATATTTTTAAAATTTGGATTTAATTTATTGTGATCTGTTTGTTTCAAGTGATATAGTATTTAAATAATACTTATTACTTTTAATACTTAAAAACAGTTTTATTGTGTGCATAACAATAAAGCAATGCGTGGACAACGTTGTGCATTCGTTGCTGATATCAGTGACTTGATTCAAAAAAATTAAAGTGATGTCATCATTTATTCATCCCCCATTTGTTCCAAACCTGTTTTGTTTTTATGTTGAACACAATGGAAGATATACTGAAGAATGTTGTGTAAAAACAGCCAATGACTTCCAGTATTTTCTTTTGTTCCTACTATCTATCTATCTATCTATCTATCTATCTATCTATCTATCTATCTATCTATCTATCTGTCTGTCTGTCTGTCTGTCTGTCTGTCTACTTATTTATTTGTCTGCCTGTCTGTTTTCTATATATATATATATATATATATATCGCTTTATCTATATATCTATCTATCTATCTGTCTGTCTGTCTGTCTGTCTGTCTGTCTGTCTGTCTATCTATTATCTATCTATCTATCTATCTATCTATCTATCTATCTATCTATCTGTCTGTCTGTCTGTCTGTCTGTCTGTCTATCTATTATCTGTCTATCTATCTATCTATCTATCTATCTATCTATCTATCTATCTATCT
>CAIGQV010018493.1:0-17367 GCA_903798115.1 Danio jaintianensis | reverse complement strand
TATTATTATTATTATTATTTATGTATTATTATTATTATTATTATTTTATTATTATTATTATTATTATTATTATTATTATTATTTATGTATTGTTATTATTATTATTATTATTATTTATGTATTATTATTATTATTATTATTATTTTTTTTTTTTTTATTATTATTACTATTATTATTATTATTTATGTATTATTATTATTATTATTATTATTATTTATGTATTATTATTATTATTATTATTTTATTATTATTATTATTATTATTATTATTTATGTATTATTATTATTATTATTATTATTTATGTATTATTATTATTATTATTATTATTATTATTATTATTATTATTAAAGTATTATTATTATTATTATTATTATTATTATTATTATTCAAACACATGTCTCTTCAAACACCAGTAATTTCAGAATGAAGTAATTGACAGCCGGAAAACTATTATTTGTTCTCCCTGGGTAAGGGCTGTGGAGTTTGTGATTATGTATACTTGAAAAGCAATAAAAAAAATATGAAAACCAAAATATATCATATATAATAATTAAACACAAATAAGAAAACACAATAATAAAAAGTGGATCCAATACACCAGTAAACTGAAAAGAATGCTATTTTATATACAGGTTTTTCTACTTATTTATTTTTGTCCTCATTTAATTCAGCGTCTTTTAATTGGCATTTTTAATTAAATGTAAGTCGATTCTGTAATAAATTTGGTTCAGTGTATGCAGCCGATTTCTAATTTAGTAAATGCACAGCGAAACAAATGTAGTCTAGATTGAAATAAAGAGAAATATCAAGAGAGTAAATGTAATGCTCTGGCACTTCAAAATGTGCCTTGACCATGCCAATAAAGCAATTTGAACTGAGCAAAATAAATGTTTACTGCTAAAGCGGTTGCGGATTTATAGCAGGCTGGGTAAAATGGAGAGATAAATGGATGGGTGGATGAGTGTGACCTATCCCGATCTGCCTGTTTAAAGATCATCTCTACAGGTGGGCCAACCTGCAGCCCGCAGGCTCTCATTTCAGCTACTGTGCCATATGGCATACACAAACGCTTGCCCACAATGCATCACACATTCTTACTGACAGTCCAAATCAGATATGCTGGTTGTAGATTTTTTTCCAACACATCTCAGATTCTTTTTTTTTCTTTATTAAAAACACTTTACAAATGTACAAACCCTGTTATTGTCCTTGTCCTCGCCCCAATTGAACCTACAGCTTTAATAGTTTTGTTATGCTAAAAACTGTTATTTAGAAAAAAAAACTTCAGAAATAGCAAAGTTTAAGGGTGTTTTCACACCTGCCTTATTTAATTTGGTTGAATCGCACTAGAGTTCGTTTTCCTCTTGGTGCGGTTCGTTTGGGCAGGTGTGAATGTAGCAAGCGCACTCGAGTGTGCACCAAAAGTGGACCAAAAAAGCATACCGAGACCTGGTGGTCTTGGTACGCTTTCAAACGAACCATGGAATGGTTTGTTTGTGGTGAGAACATGATCCGAACTAGAACAGACCCAATCCAGCTGCAGTTGACAGCGCTTTGCCAACAGTTTTAGACACAGTGAGAGAGAGAGAGAGAGAGAGGGAGAGAGGGAAAAACATTCGTTTGTAATATTTCCGGAAGATGACCATGTCGCAGTTTAGCTAAATTAATTCACACCTCCTCCTGAAGTGACTTGCGATCCGCCTTCGCCGTTTGTTTTCCAGCCGCAGCTGCGCTTCATTCTTGAAATGTATAGTTTGTCTAAAGTGATGTATACAAACTATATAGTATGTTATGACCAGGGATGCAATCAGCCAGCGCAGTCGTCCCTCCATAGTAAAAAGCGACATTTTGATGTCTGCCGGTTTGTTTACTTGCAGGAGTTCCATTGGCATTTTCCCGCACTTTAACTCTGACCAATCGAAAAGCAGTATGGAAATACGTTTAATAACATCTGGCCAATGAGTGATATGGATTTTGTCACAGGACTGCATTTTGGTTCTTGTCAACTGGTTCGGACCAAAGCAATCAGTGTGGTGTAAAAAGGACCCAAAAACGGCAGAAAAATGCTACAATGTATCATTTGTTGCCCTTGGTCCGAACCAAATGAACCAAACCACAGATGTGAAAGCACCCTAAGTTGTTATTATTCACATCAATTGATTAAAACATGAATATTTAATATAAATACATTTACAATTGTCCCCGTGTTTCTGTCAGACCTGTCACATTTGCATTAAATTTAACATAAAATGCATGCACTACACCTTTAAGGCTATGACTTGGAAGTGACATCATTTGATGGAGGAGAAGCTGACAGTGATCAAGGATGCGTTCTGTCATTGAATTGTATGATTTTATGCTTGTTTTTGTATGATTTTTTTGAGGACGACAAGCTTAAGTCAGTCCCTGTCACATTTTTTATAAGTAAAAATGTACGTTTCTGGTAGAATGTCCCGTATAACAGTGGTTTGTTCTGTAGACAATCGGAAAATAAATACTGCTTAAGGGGGCTAATAATATTGACCTTAAAATGTTTTTAAAAAAAATTAAAACTGCTTTTATTATAGCTGAAATAAAACTAATAAGACTTTCTCCAGAAGAAAAAATATTATAGGAAATACTGTGAAAATTTCCTCACTCTGTTAAACATAATTTGGGAAATATAAAAAAAAAAGGAAAATAATTATGATGTTAAATAATTTTGACTTCAACTGTACACTGTAATAAATGCAGGGTTCCTCACAATTCATTCATGTTGTCCAAACACAAATCGATTAAGTTAACTTAACAAATTTAAGTGGTTTAAACATAAAACAATTAAGTTTTCCCAAAAACATCTCAGGAATTGTGTTGTTTCAGCTCATTTTAAATAAGTAGTTTGAACAAGCATCAAAATCTTCTCTTTTTTTGAGTACATAATGCACTTCACACTTCTATTAATAATTTTTCTTTATTTTTATTTGCCAAACAAATTAGTTAACACACTTAATTCGTCAAGGATATACACAATAAAGATTTAAAACAAAACTTATTTCCATTGTGGTCCTTGATGTGAAGTACAGATTATACTACTCCCAGTAACAAACAATGACACAAAATAATAAAATGACAAGCTAATCTAACATGTTTTCAATTCATACGTGCTAAGAGACTGAAACAGTGAAGCTGAATTTGTAGTAATTTTTAGGATTTTGGTTTCAGCTCTTAATCAGATCAGTGACATGGAGGAAAGCGCAGTGTGTTTTTGAGTTGTAGGTCTAGTGGAAATTTCCAGAACACGCCAGGGGCTTTAGTCAACTCAAGAGGGTAAACTGAGGACAGTCACTCTCTTTCTTTCTATGTCAATGTTGGCCTCATATCCAATTTGTTTTGTCTCTCTTTTTGAGATTGTTTTGGGAGGGAAATATATAGGGCATTAATACAGAATATAGGAATTTGTTGAAATACACTTGAAGTTAAAATTATTAGCCCTCCTATGAAATTTGAACTCTTTAAAAAATATCTAAGTTCTGTTTAACAGTGAGAAGATTTGTTTTTAACACATTTTTAATCTTTATATTTAAATTTTTTATAAATAATTTGCCATGATGAGAGTACATATTATTTTTATTTTTATTTTGGAAGATACTAGTAGCTTAAAGTGCAATTTAAATGTTTAACTAGGTTAATTATTTTGTTCTGTAGCCATTCAAAAAATATAATTTAAAAAGTATAAAATAAATATAAAAATATACAATTTAAAAAGGTGGCTAATAATATTGACCTTAGAAAATTTCTTTGAAAAAGTTAAATTGCTTTTATTCCAACGAAATTAAAAGAAATTGGACAAATATATATAGTTAGAGCAAATACTGAGAAAAAAACTGCACTGTTAATTGGGTAATAAAAAAAAAAAAGGAAAAGAATACAAATTTATTAGGAGGGATACTAATTTTGCCTTCAACTGTGTATGTATATAAAGACGATAGAATTCTCCATTTATATTTCTATGTGTTTGTATCCTTCCCTGTCCTGAAAAATACAACATTATTCTCATAATATTCAGTACTTTCATTGCATGGAGCAGAATTATCCTGAATTCGCACATGGACACAACACACACAAATACACTTCTGTCTTGGCAGGCTCACAAGAAAGCCTGTGTGTGCCATCTGGCACATAGTTTATCAGGATTACTAGAGCCTAACACACCAAGGTGTGCCACACACACAACAATCTAGATATATTAATTATGCACGGAGAATCAGTTCCACGTGCACTATCTGACTAATGTTGTTTGCCCACATTTTTTTTTTACATTTACATTTTTAGTTAATTATGTCATTTAAAAGCATATAATTGACTTACGCATATGGGACCCTGAACCATAAAAACAGTTTTACTGTAAGTTACATGTGTACATTTTTACCAAGAGCCAAAATACATTGTATAGGTGAAAATTATAGATTTTTCTAGGCCAGAAATCATTAGAATACTAAGTAATGATCGTGTTCCATAATCATATTTTGATCATTTTGTAAATTTCCTTCTCTTAATATATTAAAACGTAATTTCTATTAATAATGTGCATTGCTAAGACATTTGTCTGAACAACTTTAAAGATGATTATCTCAATGTTTTTTTAACCTCTGATAATTGTATCTCAGCCAAATATTCTCCTATCCTAACAAACCACACATCAATGGAAAGCTTATTTATTCAGCTTGTATTGATCTATAAATGTCAGTTTAAAAATTAACCCTTGAGTGGTTTTGTGGTCATATATACAGTTGAAGTCAGAATAATTAGCCCCCCTGTTTATTTTTTCCCTAATTTCTGTTTAAAGGAAAGACCGTTTTATTCAACACATTTCTAAACACAACAGTTTTAATAACTCATTTCTAATAACTGATTTATTTTATCTTTTCCATGATGACAGTAAATAATATTTGACTACATATTTTTCAGGATACTAGTATTCAGCTTAAAGTGACATTTAAAGGCTTACAGTGCTCAGCATAATTGAGTACAGCCCATTTTGAAAATGAATATTTTTCTCCATTTCTCAGTGAATATAGGCAATGTATTTTGGTGCATTTAAACAAAACAGATTTATTAAACAGATATATTTATTAAAATCATATTTTAGTCACCAAACATATTTAGAAATGGAAAGATAATACAATTAAATTCAAGCAAAATATTGCAAAAAAAAATAATACAACCTACAAACTTTCAACAAAATTAGCCAGTTTCCATGTGCTTCACTCAGCAATAGCATGAGCACAGACCTGCTGTCATCTGCCATTACACATGCACAGTGCTTCAGAAGCAGTTTGGCTTCATCGAAACGACCCCATAATTCCTTGGCTTCGCAGTGTTGTTCAGAAATCTGCTCCTTCAGGAGTTTAGCGTTGGAGTTTGGCTCATATTTCATCCTCAGCCTGCCCTTTCTCACCTCCTCTTCTGCATTATGTAAGACGGCACCACACTCCTCCTTGAGAAAGAGAGATGCAGAGAGCCGGTGGGAGGTGGACTTGTGATGTTTCCTAATGATGGGACGATTCAATTTTCTTCCCATCATCTTTTTATGAGCTGGATCATTCGCTGGCCATAATAATCATGCAGCTTATTAAACCTGTGCCGTTATCAGCCAGCCAGACGTGTGACTTTGTCCAAAGACCACATTACACGAAAGGTCAAGGCAAGAGAGATTTATTTCACAAGACACAAAGCTACTCAGATGTTAAAATATTTAAAGGGATAGTTCACCCAAAAATGAACATTTCCCATTAATTTACTCACCCACAGGTCATCCACCAAGTTGGTTTCTTCAGTAGAACATTAAAGAAGGCTTTTAGGTGAATCCGTGGTCCTTGGTGATTCATATAATGGCAGTGAATGGGGATGGGTTTTTTAGATTATAATTAAACAAGTCCAAACGAGTCCAAATCAATAGTCATGGCTCCTGATGACACACTGAGGTCTCGTGAAGCGAAACGATCATTCTTTGTAAGAGACTGAACATTATTTGCAAGATTCATGGAAAATTTTCATGTTTGGGTGAACTATCCCTTTAAAGGAGTATGCCAAAAATACAGTTGAAGACAAATATATATATATATATATATATATATTAGCCTAAATTAGATACAATTTTCTAGTATTTTTCAATTATTTCCCAAGTGATGTTTAAGAGAGTTACATTTTCACAGTGTTTTGTATTATATTTTTTTCTTCTCAAGAAAGTCTAATTTATTTTAGTTTAGCTGGAATAAGATAATTTAAATAAATAAATATGTATATGTTTGTTTATTTATTTATTTGTTTGTTTATATTTTTATGGTCAACATTATTATTCCCATTTATTTATTTATTTGTTTGTTTGTTTATTTATTTTTATGGTCAATATTATTATTTTCCTTAAGAATTTATTTATTTATTTACTTTTAATGGTCAATATTATTATTCCCCTTAAGAAATTATTATTTATTTTATTTTTATGGTCAATATTATTGTTATTCCCCTTTAAAAAAATTATTTATTTATTTATTATGGTCAATATTATTATTCCCCTTAAGAAATTATTATTATTATTATTATTTTATTATTATAGTTTTTTTATGGTCAATATTATTATTCCCCTTAAGAAATTATTTATTTATTTATTTATTTATTTATTTATTATGGTCAATATTATTACTCCCCTTAAGAATTTATTTATTTATTTATTTATTCATTTATTTATTTATTTATTTGGTCAATATTATTATTCCCCTTAAGAAAGTATTTATTTATTTATTTATTTATTTATTTATTTATTTTTATGGTCAATATTATTATTCCCCTTAAGAATTTATTTATTTATTTATTTATTTTTATTAAAAAATTTTATGGTCAATATTATTATTCCCCTTAAGAATTTATTTATTTATTTATTTATTATTATTCTTTTGTTTTTCTACAGAACAAACCACATGCCTAACCTAATTAGTTAAGCTTTTTAATTGCACTTTAATCTGAATACTAGTATCTTGCAAAATAACTAGCAAAATATTATGTACTGTCATCATGGCAAAGACAAAATGAATTAGCTATTAGAAATTAGCAATTAAAATTTTTGTTATTAAAAAAAAAAATCTCCATTTGAACATCACTTGGAAGTATTTGAATACTAATGAAAATTTCACAAGAGGGCTAATAATTTTGCCTTAAAATGCTTATTACCTAAAATAAATGATTACCGAAAATATAGTACACTTAAAATCACTACATTCAATGCTTTCCAACTCTACAACCCTCGTCCACTTTACGCCTTAGTTGTCGTTCTGACAGGATCAAGAAAGACAGAAAAACAAAATGGAAGTGCATGATGGAGAGTGGAGAATTAGACATGATGAAAGTGTACATGTGAGAGGGAGAAGACTGAAAACAAAGCATTTAGGCGTTTAGTTGTTGTCGCTGAGGGATTTGCAAGGGTAGTCAGTTCCCCGAGGACTCGAATGAATGCTGCCTGTTTTTCTAGCTCTCATTTAACACCCACATTCCTGAATAGAGCCCGTCTTTCACTTCAGATATCGCAGTCGGGATGTGTCTGAGGTTGTAATCCATCTTAATCTTCACCACAACATAAGCTATAGACAAAAGCAAAGGTGCAAACAGAGACCTGAGCGGAGATATGATGCCAAAGGTGCTGTCTTTATTAAACTAAGTGGTGTTGTGGTGATCCAGTGTCATTATAAATGAGATTACGTGCTCATCAGACAGTAAGAGAGAGAAACAGAGAGAGAGATTGAGAAGTGTAGTTTGCCACACATAAAGTAGAGCAGACCAACACTGCATAAAAAGCTTTTCTTACTTAGAGTTTCTGTCTTGTTTCTGGTTCAGATATCTAAAAATTCTTAAATCAAGAAGCATTTTCTAGATGAGCAAAACATATTGTCTTGTTTTCAGAAATAATTATTTAAAATGAAGTGAGTTTTAGGCTCTGAGTCGGATAAATGGATCCACTACCTGCGCATGCCTCAATCTTATACAATTTAAAATTATTCATCAGACCTATTACACAAAGTGTAGACTCTCAAAAATATATCCTGATATTGATGAGGTGTGTGATCGATGTAAAAGTGACAAGGCAGATTTTTTCCACATGTTCTGGGCTTGTCAGAAGTTGAGTGACTATTGGACACACATATTTGAAACATTAAATAACGCTTTTAATCTAGATATAAAAGCTAATGTGGAAACAGCTGTTTTTGGTGTACCTGAAAACAAAACATCCTTGACAAATAAAGGGAAAAATGTTATTGCCGTCGCTACTTTATTAGCAAGGAGAAGAATATTACGTGATTGGAAATCGGCACCTAAAGCTTTAATGTGGATGTGAGATCTGGATGATCTCACATCCACATTGGATGTGTCCAAAGATTTTATAAGAAAATTATCACATACTTTGAAAAAATGAAGACTCTCTCCTTTAACTGATCTATATAAAGAATTGTATGTAAACAGGTGTAGATGTGATTACTAATAATGTTTGACCCCAAACGTATGTAAGACCACTATAAACATATCAGATTATTGATTTGTATTATTATGTAGGTATTAATTTACTTGAATTATTTTTACAATTGATATTATCTAACTGCAAATGTATACAATATTGCAAAGGTTTTTTCTCTCTCTCTCTCTCTCTCTCTTTGTTGTAATTTTATTTGAATTTAACTTGTTTGTTAATTTATTTTTGCGGCAAGGGTTATTATGGAAAAAATGCTACCTTGATTGTACAAAATGTTTTGTTAAAACTTGGAAAAAAAATCATGAATAAAATATAAAAAAAAATAAAAAAAGAAGTGAGTTTTTCCTTAAAACAAACAAAATAATCTGCCAGTGGGGTAAGAAAAATATTCTTATGTCAAAAGAAAAAACAAGATTATTTTGTTTACCCCATTGGCAGATTATTTTGCTTGTTTTAAAGAAAAACACTTAATATTTCTGAAAACGAGACAATATTTTTTGCTCATTTAGAAAATGCTTCTTGATTTACGAATTTTTTGCTATTTGGACTAAAAACAAGACTAAAAATTTAAGTAAAAAAGCATTTTTTGCAGTGAACTAACAGTAATTTACTATTTAAATACCTAAAATTGCATTGCATTCTTTACGTGAGTACAGTTTTATTATTGAAACCATACAATAGTATATATATTTTAGTTTCTATGTGAAGGGGAGAAAAATTATTTTAACAATTCTTATTTTAATTGAACATTCATTCATTCATTTTCCTTCAGCTTAGTCCCTTATTCATCAGGGGTCGCCACAGCGGAATGAACCGCCAACTTATCCAGCATATGTTTTACACAGCAGATGCCCTTCCAGCCGCAACCCAGTACTGGGAAACATCCATTCGCACTCATTCACACACACACTCATACACTACAGCCAATTTAATTTATTGAATTCACCTATAGCGCATGTGTTTAGACTGTGGGGGAAACCGGAGCACCCGGAGGAAACCCACACCAACACGGGGACAACATGCAAACTCCACAAAGAAATGGCAACTGACCCAGCCGGGGCTCGAACCAGCGACCTTCTTGCTGTGAGGTGACAGTGCTAAACACTGAGCCACCGTGCCGCCTAACATGCCCTTATAAACTTTAATTTAACTTCTCCTCCTCCTTCCTTAGGGATTTTTCTCTGAGGATGTATTTACTGGTGTGAAATCGGCATCAACCTGTCACTCGCCAGATGTTTCTCCTCCTACGTTTTTTTTTTTATCCACATGCTTACAGTGGCAGATTTTTGGAGCATTTTGTAAGACTGAAACTGGTGTGTTTAGTAGGCATTGCCTAATAAAAGACACGCTCAAAGCATAATATACATTTTACTATAAAAAAAAAAACCCTGAAATTTCAAAGGAAGCTATAGTAGAAAATGTTAAGAAGCTGTTTAAAAACACAGGCGGCACAGTGGCTCAGTGGTTAGCGATGTCACCTCACAGCAAGAAGGTCACTGGTTCGAATCCTGGCTGGGTCAGTTGGCGTTTCTTTAGTTTGCATGTTCTCCCCGTGTTGGCGTGGGTTTCCTCCGGGTGCTCCGGTTTCCCCCACAGTACAAAGACATGCGGTATAAGTGAAATGAATGAACTAAATCGGCTGTATGAGTGTGATGGGTGTTTCCCAATACTGGGTTGCGGCTGGAAGGGCATCCGCTGTGTAAAACATATGCCGGAATAGTTGGCGGTTCATTTTGCTGTGGCGACCCCTGATAAATAAGGGATCAAGCCGAAGGAAAATGAATGAATGAATGTTTAAAAACACACTCATCTTTTGTTCTTTAATTATAAGCAGACATTTAGTAGGAAACAACACAGAAATTGAGTGATAAATGTGGATTGTGTGCTTCTGTTTGTCCATTTCACAGTGTATTGTGTTTGATTTGGTTTGTCTGTGAGACACTTTTGATTTTCGTTATTCTCTTTAGTTATTTTTAATCCAGAAGTGTAACACAGCCGTCTAAAGTGTTTTTCTCCTTAGGCTAAACATTGCTGATTCACTGTGTGCCCTCTGGGTCTCTTTACTGTTGAGCTCAGACGAGACAGACTTAATTTATGTTCATTCTGTAGATGGAAAACATTTTTTCTAGTGCCCTTCACCACACCTTCATGTCTACAGTGCAAAAAATGCTTTTCTTACTTAGATATTTAGATATTTAGTCTTGTTTCTAGTCAACATTTCTAAAAATTCTTAAATCAAGAGGCATTTTCTAGACAAGCAAAACATTTTGTCCTGTTTTAAGAAATAATATGTCAAAATTAAGTGACTTTTTCCTCAAAACAAGCAAAGTAATCTGCCAATAAAGTAAGCAAAATAATATCCTGTCAAAAGGAAAAGCAAGATTATTTTGCTTGTTTTAAGGAAAAACTCATTTAATAATTTAATCTTCCTTCATTAGCATAGGATGTTAGTCTTGTTTTTGAATCTGCCGCTATGCTGACACATAGGCATTTGTAGCTCTGCCTTTTTTTGAAAAGAGCACAATCTCATTTGAATTTAAAGCGACAGTCACCAAAGTGGCACAATTTGGTTTCAAAGAGTTATAAAACATTATTTGTGGGGTATTTTGAGCTGAAACTTCACATACACACTCTAGGGACATTTTACATCTTGTAAAAATTCCAACTTCTGGTGCGCTGCACTCCCACACACTGTGTTTCAGCATGATACTCTCGTTTGTTTCTTGTTTGTTATAGTTTATTGTTAAATGTTCGTCTATTGGTTTACTTAAGTGGAAAGTACGTATATTAGTTTTTGTCCTTTTGTAAGGAGTATGTAACATGCTGTTATACAAGAAACATTTCCTATGCAATTGTGACAATACAGTTTGTATTGTATTGTATTGTTTTGTATTGTAAAAAGGGCATAATAGGTCCCCTTTAAGTAATTTACCCAACACCTGACCTGTTCATGATGCAGTACAGACTATTAGATGATGTGTTTTTCATTTTGGTCTATATTAACTGTCACATTACTTTATTGAAGATTGTAATAAGTGGTCTCTTTTTCTCTGTCTTTCACAGATAATGAGGGTGGAGAGGTGTCTCCACCTGTAGGCGCTGGAGTGGACAGCAACAGTTGGCATTTCCGATACGGGCCGGGTCCCGGAGGCCCTCCGCACCTGAAACCCGGTGAAGTTCCTCCCGAAGCCTTCATCATCCCTGGATCTCCGGCTATTATTTCCATCAGACAAGGACAGGAGGGTGATGACAAGAGCGACTTTATTACCTTTGGAAAAAAGGAGGAGGCCAAGAAGTTAAAGAAGAAAAAGAAGAAGGAGAAGAAGGATAAGCGGGAGAAAGGGAAGGATGATGATGATTAGAGAGACAGAGGAAGGTTTTTTTTAAAGACAGAAGTCTCAACGAAGGTCTGTAGAACAAAAACGTGCATTTATTAAACCTAAGATGCATATTTGGGAGCTCATGCAAATGTTTTCTTTAAAAAAAAAATCTGTCCCATTCGATTACACAAACAGATGGCATTCCTTTCTACATTTAATGATGAAATTGATTAATCTTGCCTGTTAGATTACTGATTAGTATTCTCTACAATTCAGACTGGTGTTGGTACGTCTGTCTTTTTCATCCGATTGGCTTTTGTTTTCCAGTCTTTTGATAGGAAGACAAAATCTGATTTATAATGTTTGTTAGCTGTGTGCCGCTTCAAGTGTGTTAAAATGCAGGAGGAAGAAAAAGGGCACACGCTGGTGTAAATATGCAGGTCGGGCACCACTGTGTGTAAAACAGTGAAGATGCTAAATTAACGCTTTTTGCTCATTCACTTCTCCTGGTGCGGGATGGAAGAAACATCCTGTAAAACAAGAGACACTGAAACATATTTTCACACAGAGGAAACAAAAAAGTCTCACATCCTCGAAATAAAAAACAAAAACAGCAAAAAAAAAAAACAGTGTTTATCAAAAAAAAAAAATGTACACCGAATGATGGAATGCACATTTATTTTGTTGCTTTAATTTTGTTACCAGCAAATGTTTTCCAAGGTATAGTATATATGTGAGCTGTTAGTCCCATATATACACACACATACACACATATATATATAGACAAACAAACAACACATCTAGTAAACAGGGTCAAACATCAGAGCATCTCACAAAATCTCGCCGGCTCTGAAACATTTATAACCTGGTAAACTAGTTAGGTTTTTGGCAGAGATTAGTGAATTCAAATATCAGAAATCGGCTTTTTTGGGAGCCTGGTTATGTGCTCTGTTGTTTATAGGGATGGCTGAGAATGTTAATGCATTATAAACAGTATTACTGTTGATTCACCAAACCTTAAATGCATCATAAACTATCCCTAATGTAGAAACGGCATGAGGTTTATGCCCTTGAATTTTTCTATGACGTTGCCTCGTACCTGTAGTCCCCCCCTCATTCACCCTAATTTTGTGCCTGCTTTCTCAGCTCAGTATGTCTACAGTAGTATCATCGTACTACACCAAAAACCTAGTCGACCTCCTTTCTGCTTGCTGTCTGGAGGACCAATGCACCCCAAGAGCAAAGAACACAACGTATTAGCTAGGGCTTTTCAAATTTTGGGCAGGGGTTTTTTTCTCGTGCGCCGTTTTTATAAGCTTTAAGTCAAATTATTGCTACTGTACAGAGTCTATCTCTCTTTCTTGATCTCTCTGCTGGGTAGGCTAGCTCTAGACATTGTGGTGTACTTATGTAGTATGGAGTAATGCAGACAACGCCTGTCAAACCACACACGCCCCGCAGAGGACAGAAGTCCCTCCCACAGCGCTATCATATGCAAATGATCCAGTGCTGTCCAATCAACCTCAGCTCTGTCTCTGTATAAGACACTGTATTTCTGCTGGTCTCTCATCGGTTCATTCTCAGACAGACGAGGAAAGTGAGAAGACGGATGTGGGGTTTAGGCAAGGGGTGGAGATTATGGAGTAAATGCCTGTTCACACTAAAAACACAAAAAAATGGTTGCACATAGTTCCTTGATGTTCTCCCAACACAAATTGATTAAGTTACTTAATCGTTTTTACAAATTTAAGTGGATTGAACATAAAATAATTAAGTTGTCCCAAAAAAGACTTAAGAAGTGTGTTGTTTCAACTCGTTTTTAATAAGTAGTTTGAACAAGCTGCAAAAGTCATATTTTGGAGTAAAGGATCACTAGTGTCCACATCCAAAAGATGATAATGTTCTGTTTATTTTAAGTGTGCACTGCAGTTTCTAAAAAGGTTCTGGTATTTCAGCCCAAATGTGGGTAAAATATGGGCAAACCCAACCTGCTGGGTTAACCCTTTATAGGGCACTCATTAAAATACTCATTGGAAAAATAGACTAAAGTGTTTACAGGGGGTTATTGCAAGACTTTAACCCTTTATGCATTAAAAAATAAATAAATATTACAAATATATTGTAATCAATGTTAATGAAGTTAGAATATATGTTTTTTTGGGGGGCTGATAAGAGGTTAAAGATTGGTCATGAATTGAATGGTTAAATATAACCCAACAATTGGGTTTGTTAATATTTTACCCAAATTTAAGCTAAAAAAGAGATTCTGTATACAACTTTAAATGCTCACATTCAATAAATGCAAAAGTCATGTAGATTCTGATTGGCTGCCAATGTATGCATCAGCTGTAAAAACTAATTTTTTAAACAAATGTGTATCATTATTGTTCTTAGTGTGAACTATGGAGTGAAAATAATGGCTTGCCAGTACAAAACCCATGTTTAAGATAAAGTGTGTCATTTCTGGGCCATTCATTTAATCGATAAAGCCACGGTTTTTGAGTCAGTGTTGCAGTATCAGGCTGACTAAGATGCTCAAACAACATGAGCGATATGTTTTTCTAACACTTTAAGCTTTGGTATAATATCAAAAGAAGTTGATAAAGTATCTAAACATCAGAAGCTTGCCTCGTTTGTACACTGTTATGTATATAACAATAAACAACTAATGAAAGTGTTAAGTTTTTTTTTTTAAATCAGCCTTTTTAGGTTTGCAACAATGCTTCACTTCAAAGATCTGACTGTTGTCTTCACCCCGTGTCTTTAAAACCCCGCTTTTGCGTCTGATTACAGCAGCTATGACACGTCTGTGCTCTGATTGGTTCCTTCACTTCTTGCCTGCCTACCTTGTTGTCACACACCCAAAAACGTCTCGAACCGATGTCACAAATACTGCTGCATGACCTTACCAGAAAGAAACACTTACTATATAGAGATATATATGAATATAGATATAGATGGCTATGATTTTTACTATTTTTGTTGATCAATATTCACACAAGAGATTTGTGTACGTACCGTCTCTGAGCCTTTTTTTTGCATAAAACACCTCTGCACCGACTTACAGTGGACAGTTATGACGTTACTAAACCTTGGTATTTGTAAATGCTCAATAGTGTGATGCCCTGAAGCTCTCGTTTTTATCCTTTTCATTTTGGTTTATGAGAACAAACAAAAAAAAAGACAAAAAAAAATCAAATCTTTTGTGTTTGGCTTTGACATACTGATCAAACTAGCACTGTTTATTGTAGCTTAATTATGTATGATGATTCTATCCCTACTCTTTCACTTCTTTGACAAAGAAATACAAAAAAAAAAAACGGGAAAACATCCTGATGTAAAATACGATATATGTATTGTATGCTTGTATCTAGTGAGTGTTCATGCTGTCATTCTTTCTTAATGTCTGGTGGTGATCAGTAGGTGGCGCTGTGCTGTCCGACTGAATGGCGCTCATCTGTTGTAAAACCCTCTCTCTTTTCTTTTCTCGTACACCTGCTCATCAATATGTGATGGTGAATTAATGGCGTTCATTCCTTTTGTTATTTTCTCTCTTTTTTTCATTATGATGGAAAAGTGGTAATGTGTTTTGTTTATAAATCACAAAATAAATAAACTTTTCTTTCTTAAGAATGTGAATGATGTTGTCTGCGTTTCTGTGTCTGCGTGGCAGCTGTGAACATGATTTTGGATGAAAGGCTTTAATTGGAAATGTTTACTTGTTTATCATCTTTGTGGTCACACTTAACAATAAGGTTCATTAGTTAATGCATTTACTAACATGAACTACGCATGAACAATACTTGTGCAGCATTTATTAATCATAATTCAGCATTTACTAATGCATTATTAACATCCAAGTTCCTGCTTGTTAGCCAGAATCAGAAAGAGCTTTATTGCCAGGTATGTTCACACATACGAGGAATTTGTTTTGGTGACAGAGCTTCTACAGTGCAACAGAATGACAGAGACAGGACAAAAAACAGATTATAAATATATTTTACAAATAGAAGTAAATAGTGATTGCAAATATACAAATTGACAAGGTATGTACAGGTATATTACTACATACAACGTTATATGGCAGCTGTTATGTGCAAATTGGCATGTAAAGTATTGTTAAATAAATAAGTGTATATGTGTATAAAAAGTAGTGATGTTTGTTTCACAATTACTATCATCAAGTGTTCATGAGATGGATTGCCTGAGGGAAGACACTGTTTCTGTGACGGGCTGTTCTGGTGCTACAGATAGCGTCGACCAGAAGGTAGAAGTTCAAAGAGGCAGTGTGCTGGGTGTGAGGGGTCCAGAGTGATTTTGGCAGCCCTTTAGTTCTTGGAGAGTAGGGAGGATTGTACCAGTGATTCGCTCAGCAGTCCGAACTATCCGGCGTAATCTTCGGAGGTCAGATTTGATAGCTGAGCTAAACCAGACAGTTATTGATGTGCAGAGGATGGATTCAGTTATAGAAGTGTAGAACTGTTTCAGCAGCTTCTTTGGAAGGTTGAACTTCCTCAACATTAGTTAATGCCCCATGAGTTAACATGAACTAACAATGAACAACTGTATTTTCTTTAACTAACATGAACAAATACTGTAGCAAATGTATTGTTCATTGTTTGTTCATGTTAGTAAATGCATTCATTAATATTAACTAATACAACCTTATTGTAAAGTGTTACCATCTTTGTCAGCAGCTGAAAATGAATGAATTGTGTATGAGTTTTAGAATAATACTTGCTAATATGCACCCGTAAAGTAAACCCGTTATTTTTATTCAGTGATAAAATATTTAGATCATGTGTTTATTAATATTTATTTTTTGCATGTGTGTGTATTGTTCAATTTGGGACTTTAATTATAAAACCTGATTCCCATATCATCACAAAATCTTTTAAGATCAATATTTTAAAACTGCTTAAAATGCAGACAAGATCTTTTAAGTCCAACATAGTATATATACACTGCAAAAAATGCTTTTCTTAGAGTTTTTGTCTTGTTTCTAGTCCAAATATCTAACAATTCTTAAGTCATGAAGAATTTTCTTGACAAGTAAAAAATATTGTCTCCAGTTTTTCCTTAAAACAAACAAAATAATCTTATTTCAAAGTGAAAAATAGACTATTTTGCTTACTCTATTGGCAGATTATTTTGCTTGTTTTAAGGAAAAACTCACTTAATTTTGACCTAAATGTGAAAACAAGACAACATGTTCTGCTTGTATAAAAGATTATGCTTGATTTAAGAATTTGTAGATATTTGAACTAGAAAAAAAGCCCAAAACTCTAAGTACGAGAAGCATTTTTTTTGCATTTATAGTCAATGATATTTAACTTTGGTCTCTTTTTTATTTATTCATCATTATTATATCATTATTATATTATTTCATTATTTATATTATTTATCACCATTTATTTAAAACTACACTAAAATACGTAAAACAGCACTTTCAGAAATAAAAATACAAAACCTGTCAATGACACCTTTTCAAAAGTACACTTTGGTACTTTTTAGGTAGTAATATGCACATTTCAATGTTTTAAAGGAATT
>CAIGQV010018477.1:0-10030 GCA_903798115.1 Danio jaintianensis | reverse complement strand
TTTTCCATGAACATTTGTATTTTCCTCTGTTTTACTTGCTCTTGATTCATTTTCCAGAGGGGGGCACAGTGTTCTCTATTTTAGCTGGAAAGATAAATGACATTCACAAGAAATTTATTGTCCATCTCCAAACCCAAATTGAGGATCTGACGGAAGCTCAAAGAGTGGAAGACAGTGACGTTGTTTTGATTTTCTGTCCTATTGTTTCTCGAGCTGGAACTGACATTAATGCGGCCCTGGCAAAAATTCAGTACCCTACAGGTTGTTTGATTATAGGTGTCACCTTATTTTAATTTTCAGGGTACTTTCAACTTAAAGTGTTAAATTGATATTTTTGTCTTTGTTCTTAAACAGCCTCTAAGCTGACTGTTCTAGTGGTGCTTCATCACACGTTTGACCCAGAGAAAACTATATCAGACAGCAGCAAATGTGTCAACATGGAGAACCTGCTCACAGTGGACTGTCTGTTCTATGAGGATACAGGGTTACTGGACTGTCAAAGGAATTCACATGCATTAGAAGAATCTGTCAACTGGCTAATACAGCAGGTACTTAACAAGATGCTTTAAATTTACTGAACACATTACTTTATATTATAAGCTCATGTTGCAATTTTTTTTTTAGGGACACACAATTGGTTCTTCATTCCAACGTTGGTCAAAATCTCTTATTTAAATAAAGTGTTTTTTTTAATTACTATGAATAAGCTGCATTTTATGTATTCTGATTTTTGCTGCATGCCCTAAATCCCAGTAACAGACTTCAAAATTGTACCGCTGTTCTTTATTTGAAACAGACAAACCACCAGGCTTAACGTATTTCTTCCAAAATTGGCGGCCGTCTTGGGTAAGAACAAACTCACTTCTACTTAAATTTCTGTACCCGATAACCTTCTGGTTTAACAGGGCCAGTATTTCAGAACATTCAACAACTTTCTAATATCTTAGTCTGACATGAATATTTAAAATAATACTTGCTTTGATTGGTTAAGTAATGTTGCAAACATATAGAGGGGCTGCTACTGGGATAGCTAATTATAGTTTTAGGCATGATTATCAGATTGTGGTTGCAGTGAAACAGTGACAAATACTATGAACAAAATGGACAAGTTGTTGCACTTTTTATGTCTGTAACAATGGTTTCTGTTAAGGAAGATACTGTAAAGAACAAATGTTTCAGGAGTTATAAACAAGAGGTCTGTCATTTGGTCCACATTTGAAAGCAAACTTGTATTGCTATTTAAGGCCTTTGAATGGTGCATATTACATATGACACTGAAAGGACAAGTGATTTTGTCACTGCTTAGATGATAGTTGTGTGCTACTAAGCATTTATTTGAAACTTGGTCCAGTGAAGATTTATGTTGATTGTAAGAGTAAAGACTAAATTTGTGTTTGACTGAGTGTGCTCTTGTAAAAAAAAAACAAAGAATCTTTAGCAATCTCATTTAATAATATCATTCATCTCTACAGTGAAAGAAACAGGAAACATCAGGAGACAGTAGGTTAAAATTGTTCTTCAATTTACATCTTACTCAAATTAGAAAATAACACATGCTTCCTAAGATGTGAGAAATGTGTTTTATGAGTATGTTTTATAAATAGTTACCTTCTGCAATCTTGATCAATGAAATTGTCTTTAAAAAAATGTGTAATAATGTTATTTAGTTTACCTTTTAAAATAAATACAATCAGTTTAAATAATAGTTTAGTTGAATAAAATCTGCTAATGCTTATGTTGTTACATGAGGCGTTTTTACATTTTCATTTTTACACCAGTTTGATCTGGTCTGATAATTAATGTCTCTTTTTTTTTTTTAGATCAGAAACAGATGGTATCTACTTCTTCTAAATAAGGTGATCTGTTTTCATTGCATTATTATACTGCAAACATTGAAAATATATTTCAGAAATAATGATTGAACATGCAATAACTCACAATAACAATAGATTCTGTGCTTGGTATGGTTTAGAGATCAATAAGGATGGATTGCTGACTGACACTGAAGATCAATGCACTCTTGCTGCTCTGTCCATCATTCAGAAAGAACATACTTTCACTTCAGTTGGGTTTACCCTTAGATTGGTTTATCACCAAAAATAATTCTTTTCAGCAAGTGTTTCAAATGCTTTTGCAGATGTCTGCAATCATTTTAATCAGGTGTCTTGGTAAGATTTATCTAGGTTTGGATTTGTTGACTTAAGGCATGTTTGAATTGACAGGCTTTTACAAACCAATATACTACATAGTCCTACTGGTGCATGCATATAAATTATTATTACAAACTTTATGCATGACAATAAAAAAATGGTTTAGTTCAGCACCTTGTGTTGGTAAAGAAACAAATACAAAATGTGTTTTTTGTGTATTTTGTTAAGAGATTTTCAGTGCAGGAGCACATTATAATTATACTGAATTTTACATGTCATCTTAATTATGATATAGGGTAATGATAGATTCTAACTGCCTCTGGAACTTTCCTCCAAATATTTGCATGCAATAAAAAACATTGTATATTACCAATCTGATTATATTTACTGGTTAAATAGTGATTGCACTGTAAAAAAAAAAATTATTCTGCATTTTAGTTTTTTTCAACACGATTTTGTAAGTTGAAACAACAAAGTTGTTAATTCAACTTAACCTGGTAAGTTTTCACTGTCTCAACAAGTCTGTAAGTACAGTGTTTGTCACCTGAACTTAAAAACATGCTGAACCAACGTCCATAATTCCAATCCAGCAAGTGGTGGAATATGCACTGTTAAGTTGGTTTGCCAACTGCCAGTTAAACATCAGAAGTCAGACACACAGGATATTTTTCGCCAGATGTTTTAATTGTTTAATCATCATCACATTTGGTAAGTAATGCTCCTTCAAATTTGTGTTATAATTTTAAAAGGACATATATGATTATTGTCCATGTATGATCACAGTATAAACATTTTTAGAGCAGATTAGGCCTTTTCTAATACACGTGGGGTTTGACCACTTCTTTTTGAAAGATTGGTAAAGTTCGTTTTAGGTTTGAATTTGCAATATCTCAATGTGATTATAAAAAAATGTTACTTTTCTAGTACACTGACTAACTTACAACAGGTACTTTTATAGATTTTACCACTTCCCATTTATATACATTTTACAATATTTTTGAAAAATATTAACAGTAATTCATTTAAATGTACTTTTGTCATTCTAAAGGATGTAGTTAATTCCCAGAGGGCCGATTGACTTACTAAAGGTAACTTACCACTCATTTCCTTTCCATTTGCATTCATTGACGTACAGTAAACAAATATTTAAGACTAAATATTTACAATAATTCACCTAAATGTAATTTTCTCATTCTAAAGGTTGTAGCTCTTTCCCAGAGGCCTGGGGTGACTTACTACAGGTGAGATTTTACCAGATAATATCCCTTACTATACTATGCATACAGTATAGTAATTTTTAAAAAATATATATTTACAATAATTCACCTAAATGCAATTTTGTCATTCTAAAGGCTGCAGTAAATTCCCAGAGAAAGACTGACTTACAGCAGGTGAGATTTTACCTGATATCTCCTATCATATGTAAACAGTAGAGAAAAATGTCAGTAAATTTAAAAGATTTGGTGATTACTCTGATCTTAATTGTAACTCTATTTATTAAATGTGTGTTGGTTGAATTTATTTTTCTTTTCTTCATAGAATTACTTCAGGCAGTGCTGGTAAATTAATTGATAAATTCAGTGGTGCTGCAAGATTCACTACATTTCACTACAACCAATCAACAAATTGTCATAAGACACTAAAAGCTGAATCACTGCCATCACGCAAGTAATAATTTGTAGGTAAATAAGATTTGGTGTACTCATGTTGTGTTTACTTCTTTCAGCTTTAGTGTTTTGTTAAAGATTTTGATGTTTGGCATTTTTCATACAGCACACAGATTCTGCAGAAGAGCAGAGCAGAGGGAAGACTCCTGCAATGATCACAGCGGTGAAAGATGTGACAGACCACTTTCCATGCGACTCTAGTTATGGAGCCCTTGTAATTGATGAAGCAGTTGTTCTGCAAGGACTTGGTGGCATAGCAAGTCAGAGACTGTGAATAAACATTGGAGCATATATCTACAGTGCAAAAGTACACTCACTTTAAAATACATTGAATTAAAGATGTTGAGATCAGATTTTATAATCTTCTGAGTTCTGGTGTCATTTTTTTTCCAAGAGGCTGTGCTGTTTTAGAGTTTTAGAGTTATTTTTTTCTCGTCTTGAGATTACTTTTACGCTGCAATTACTTTGTGAGGACAATTATTTTGTAAGAAAAATTACTTTAAAAGAAAAATTACTTTGTAAAGACAATTATATTGTAATTTCGTTGTGTGAAATAGCTAAATTGAGAGTAAAATCCTATAATCCTATAAAATGTGTAATGTATTTCATAGTCTGTTCTGTTTCTAACTGGGGAAATCTGCTAGATTACTTGAAAATGTAAGTTAATGTATTTCAACTAAACATTCACAAGTTCTGCCAAGGGCATAGAATTGGCGTCGATGAAGAGGACGTGTCCCCACCAATATCCACCAACTACTGAAATGTCCCTACCAATAATCACCTTCAAAATAAAATAGTTTGGATGTGAGAAGCAGCAAACCAAAGAAATGTTCCAGTCCTCCTTCACTGTGCAAGACGTGGACATAAGGAGCTACAAAGAAAAGTGTAAGTCACTTAAAGTCAGGTTCGCTACGAATCCACCATAATAATATTAACCAAGGCTGTGCAATCATGGCCTGCATGAGTGTAAAATACAATAATCTGGATAGAATGGTTAAAGGTTGCATGGTGCTTTAAATTGTCCATTTTTATTCAGTGTTTGACAATCTCAAAAAAATGGTGGGACATAGAGAAGCTCCTACCCTTTTCAAAAAACTGCCAGTAGCATTTGAGCTCAAGCGCAAGAAGAAGTTGATGGGGCGTGTTAGACACTAGAGAACATTTGATTGGTCAAGATTTTATGAGAAACTGAAGCATAAGGTGACGAAAAAAAATTTGTTCCATTTAGGCAGAAGTGGCAAACTGCAAGCTTTGGATGTTTATATCAGGTTTATATTTTCTAAACGCGAGTTTTGTCACTGTTTTGGAGCACACTAGCATATAGATATCCTTAAAACTAACAGACTGAGGCTAACATCTAAAAAACTTAATTTTAATTTCACGGGACCTTTAAATTGCATCACATGCCTCTCTAAATTTCTCTACATTCATACCTCCTCAAAACTGGATTGGAGTAAAATTACGTAAATTGTCTTTTTTGCAGCATGGGACATGTTTGTTATTTGTATTATTAAGTGTATAAAGCCTTTATTAAAGTTTTTAAAAGAGAATTTGTCCTGTTCTATGCATGCGCTCTAGCATGTTGCATGTTAACCTATTAAAACTAAACTTTGCAAGTCCAGCTTACTTAAAATAAGTAATTGGGTCAACTATTTACAGTAACTCTGTCAACTAAACATTTTAAGTTGAGAAAACTTAACTTAAAGAATAGAGTCAATACAACTTAACTAAGTCAATGCAACAAGATTGACTAAGTCAATTTTTTTCAGTGTGACAAAAATTGTGCATTAATTCTGACTTCCCATTGTATACATTTATTTCACTTATAATTATTTCAGTATCGTTGAGAGGATGTAGATTAATTCATTCAAATGAATCTCTTTGTTTAGTTATAAAGACCAAATTTATAATGTAAACTGAACCTATATAGTACACTAATATTTTCTACAATTAAAATGTAGAAGTGGTGTAATTGTGAGACCATTTTAAGTGAAGATGGAAAATCTAGTAAATAATATATTACTGGTTGGCTGCATGAGAATCTGAAAGTTATTGATTTACAAGAAGGAGGCGTTAACTGCAGCTGAAGTGAAAGTGAAAGAATCAGGTTCCTGGTGGCGAACTTAAAGGGTTGCCTTAAAGAAATTAGATATGTTTGAAGAAATGATTATACGTTTGTTTTTTTTAGACAGTGTCTGAAATGATTAATCGGTCAGGCTGAAACAGACTACGTGTGAATTATTAAACTGAGGCAGCACTAAATGCAAAGGTAGGCAATTTTAAGTATAGTTAGCTTCATGATAAAGTGCTTAGGAACTGATAGAAACCGTAATGGTTCACGGCTCAACTTAAGGCTTTTTTTTTTTTACAATCATTTGAATACAGATTTTCCAACATTTATGTGGCAGTGTGAACACATCGCAGACGACGCAGAGGTAAAACCGGGTAAAACGGATAAAAAAGTTAGAAACAAAAAGATGTCAGAAGAAACGCAGCGTCCAAAATGTTTAAACAGATGAGTTGCTTAACAATGTTTCTATTCAATCTTATTTTAAGAGCACCCTCAGTGAATATTTCGTTCGCTTACATTGAGAGGGCCAGCAGGGGGCGATCAAATCTGGCCTCAATTTTCAATGGTGCGATTGAATCGGGAGTTTTTCTGTGTTCTTTCTGTTTTGTTTTATCTGTCGCTGCGGTTCTATACCAATGGGCTTAACATAGGGTTGTATAGGGGAGGACAGTTGCAGTATGTTATTTTATATTATAAATGATGCATGTTTTCACTGGAGTCTGCACATAAATGTTTTAGCCTATTTATTTTTAGCAACATTTAGAAAATAACTGCAAACATAGGCTTCACCAAACGTAACCTCATGACTAATGTAGATTCATAAGAATTTTCTTTCCAGATGAAGAAAATTAAAAATCTAGTGATGTTGTGATTTTTTTTTTTCCTGCCAATTCTCACTCATGCTTATAATTTAACCAAAAACGGATGTACAGTATGTTGCAGGTAAACAGATAATTTAAATCTTTATTTTGGAATACTTAAGAATAATACTTCTGTTTTGTGGTCTCCCTGACTTCAGCATGGATTCAGTGGGAGTTAACATTATTGAAACAGCAGCTCTGGGGAGACCTTTCAGGCTGGGGATGCTGTACGACTGCAGAAAAGACGCGTTTGTTCCAGGTATCAATTCAGATAAAACATTTTACCTAAACAACAGACAACCTTCTCACAGATCCAGACAGATAATACTGATTGGAAAAAATAAACAGGCAAGGTGAAATTATGAATACCTTTTGTGGTAACACTTTATACTTTATAACTACACACTATAAATCATTTATTAAGCATTAGCAAATAGTCAATTCATCATTTGTTAAGCATTAACTTTACATTAATAGACATTAGTAAGCAGATTATAAATACAGCTACAAATGAAGTTTTCTTGGCTATAATATAATATAAGCACATTTATAATGTGCCTAATAATTGTATTTTCATACTTTTTTAATGATTAAATTTTCACTACTCAATTAAGTAGGGCATTATTTACAAACCATTTGTATTTCAGAGTAGTTGGTGTTTTTTTAAAATCATTCAGAATGTAAATGTAATACACCATTTATATATATATCTTATTATTCCAGCATGTAGTAATGGTTACTCTGTATGTTAATAAATGCTATAATAACACGACTTCATGCATTTTTATGACCTAATCCAGTGATGACAATTCATGGTTTTGTAAGTCCCTTATAAATGCCAATTAAAAGCTCTGTATCAAATGAAAAATAAATCGCATCTAAAAATAAAATTACTGTACAGTTTAAAGACTACTGAATAACAGGAGTGTCAAAATACAACATAATTTTATAAAACAACAACAATATAATAATTTAACAATATTAATTTCAGTGTTTCAGTGTTATTCAGCAATGTAACTACAGTCATTTTATATTTAGATACAGTTGCAAAGATTTGTTTTTCATTTGATACAGTTTAATTTGTGTATCTTGAAATTAACTTATTTTTGTTATGAATGACTCTGTAGTTTATTTCCTCTTATTTATGTTATTGCTGAGATTTTAATAGTCCTTTATAAGGGATTTATAAAGCATAAAAAATGCTTAACAAATAATGAATTAACTATTTGCTAATGCTTAATAAATGATTAAAAAAGTTTCATTATTATAGTGTTGCCCATTTTGTTGCTGTTCTCTTAACATTAACAAGATTACATTGTGTTTTAAGGTACAAATGTGTAGCTTTTAGGTAACAGTATGGACCCTTTTGAAAAAGTACTGCCCTGGCAAAAGTTTTTGTACATTTATTTCCAAGAGTGTGGCCAATAAATTAAGTTCTCTTCAGCATTTTTTTTCTGAAATACTTTTTATATTATTTTTAAGTAATTAAAACATTGACTGGTCTAATTTATAAAAATAAAAAAAATAGGTTTGATTACCGCTAGGCTAACAGCTTGTTCATCATGTTAGTTCTTAGGTCTCAGTTTACATTTTCCATAACCATAGCAGTGAGTGACAGACATGTTTTAAGCAGATAGTGGTGTCAATGGTTGCATATTTAGCTGCATTTTTAATAGGTTAATCCTATATCTTTCTATTTTTAATGTTTTCCAGGAATCACACTGTGGGATAAAGATCAACTGCAGCAGAGCATAAGGACCTATCCTCAAATTAAAACAGATTTCAGTGTTACAGCTTCAGACTCCATTGAGGCAAAATGCCAATTACTGAACATTGATGATTTTCAAAAACTGAGTTTTTTAAGTGGACTCATCAATGTTAGTGGAGCAGCTAAGTATCTCAGTGACACCAAGAAATCCTTCAAACAACAGAGACTGACCCTACATTACCATTCAACCACCCAGTTTGAAGAACTGACCATAAACCACTTGGTGTCTGAAAATATATCTCATTATGAATTGTTTGACAATGATGCAGCCACACATGTGGTGACAGCTGTACTTTATGGGGCGAATGCTTGCTTTGTTTTTGATAGAGAAGCTTCATTAGATGAAGAACAAAGCACTGTAGAAAGAGACGTAAAGGGTGTTGCTAATAAACTAAAGGGCATTTCAGAAGGTGCACAGATTGATCTGAGCTTGGATGACATTCAGAAGACTGCCTTTGAGAAATTCAGCTGCACATTTTATGGTGATTTCCAGTTAAGATCTAATCCAGCCTCTTTTGAAGAAGCTATGAGGGCTATTGCTGATCTTCCTAAACTGCTGGAAGAAACCAAGGAGTTTGCGGTTCCACTGAGAGTGTGGCTTTATCCACTGGACAAACTACATTCACATGCTGCAAAACTTCAGCAAGAAATCAGCATAGATCTAATCAAAAATGTTGAATCAGTATTTGAGAGTTTAAGTTTGACTGAAATGAAATGCAGTGACCTTCTGAAGGATACACCATCTTTGGCTTTTGCAGGATTTCGTGATAAAATAATGCTCATGAAGCAAAACCACTGCAACTATAAGCTGAGCCTCATGAAGAAACTTGGCTCTTTGTTGCCTAAAATCCGTGGTGATACAAAAAAGGAAACAGCCCTGATTGATCTTCTGCATGATCATGAAAAATGTCCATTCAGAGGAAATGATCTTGAGAAATGGGTGAAAGAAAAAGAGAATGAATGTGGCATAATTAAAACTCTCCTCAGACAACTGACTGATTCTGGAGCAACAGTGGAAGAGAATCTAAATAACATTTTAATGGATCTGGATGTTGAAAATGTGGTAAGCTATACTTTCACATCATTTGAGTGGCCAGATGTGCTCCTTACTAAACAAAAGGCATTCCTAAATCCATCAACGATAGAAAACAACCATGAGGATGACTCTGTTTTAAGTGGGTTCACATCTGACATCAAAAAGACAATGAGGAGCAACTTGACCATCTTCAAAAACTTGATGGAATCAAAAATATGTAAAACAACCAAATATATTGTTGCATCGAAGGAAATACAAAATCCAGGTTCTTGCATTCTCATTTACGAAAATGGATCTGATGAAGCAACATGTTTTACTCCTCCATTAAAACCAGATCATCCAGTCATTGAACAGATCAGTGGGGAAATAGTGGTTTTGAAGGCGACACCTGTATGTCCTGCAACAGAAGAGCTCAGGTTACTGTACAAAATAAAAGAAGAGAAAGATTGGAAATCTCAGTCTGTGAAAAAGAGTCAAG
>CAIGQV010018476.1:0-10028 GCA_903798115.1 Danio jaintianensis | reverse complement strand
TTTTCCATGAACATTTGTATTTTCCTCTGTTTTACTTGCTCTTGATTCATTTTCCAGAGGGGGGCACAGTGTTCTCTATTTTAGCTGGAAAGATAAATGACATTCACAAGAAATTTATTGTCCATCTCCAAACCCAAATTGAGGATCTGACGGAAGCTCAAAGAGTGGAAGACAGTGACGTTGTTTTGATTTTCTGTCCTATTGTTTCTCGAGCTGGAACTGACATTAATGCGGCCCTGGCAAAAATTCAGTACCCTACAGGTTGTTTGATTATAGGTGTCACCTTATTTTAATTTTCAGGGTACTTTCAACTTAAAGTGTTAAATTGATATTTTTGTCTTTGTTCTTAAACAGCCTCTAAGCTGACTGTTCTAGTGGTGCTTCATCACACGTTTGACCCAGAGAAAACTATATCAGACAGCAGCAAATGTGTCAACATGGAGAACCTGCTCACAGTGGACTGTCTGTTCTATGAGGATACAGGGTTACTGGACTGTCAAAGGAATTCACATGCATTAGAAGAATCTGTCAACTGGCTAATACAGCAGGTACTTAACAAGATGCTTTAAATTTACTGAACACATTACTTTATATTATAAGCTCATGTTGCAATTTTTTTTTTAGGGACACACAATTGGTTCTTCATTCCAACGTTGGTCAAAATCTCTTATTTAAATAAAGTGTTTTTTTTAATTACTATGAATAAGCTGCATTTTATGTATTCTGATTTTTGCTGCATGCCCTAAATCCCAGTAACAGACTTCAAAATTGTACCGCTGTTCTTTATTTGAAACAGACAAACCACCAGGCTTAACGTATTTCTTCCAAAATTGGCGGCCGTCTTGGGTAAGAACAAACTCACTTCTACTTAAATTTCTGTACCCGATAACCTTCTGGTTTAACAGGGCCAGTATTTCAGAACATTCAACAACTTTCTAATATCTTAGTCTGACATGAATATTTAAAATAATACTTGCTTTGATTGGTTAAGTAATGTTGCAAACATATAGAGGGGCTGCTACTGGGATAGCTAATTATAGTTTTAGGCATGATTATCAGATTGTGGTTGCAGTGAAACAGTGACAAATACTATGAACAAAATGGACAAGTTGTTGCACTTTTTATGTCTGTAACAATGGTTTCTGTTAAGGAAGATACTGTAAAGAACAAATGTTTCAGGAGTTATAAACAAGAGGTCTGTCATTTGGTCCACATTTGAAAGCAAACTTGTATTGCTATTTAAGGCCTTTGAATGGTGCATATTACATATGACACTGAAAGGACAAGTGATTTTGTCACTGCTTAGATGATAGTTGTGTGCTACTAAGCATTTATTTGAAACTTGGTCCAGTGAAGATTTATGTTGATTGTAAGAGTAAAGACTAAATTTGTGTTTGACTGAGTGTGCTCTTGTAAAAAAAAAACAAAGAATCTTTAGCAATCTCATTTAATAATATCATTCATCTCTACAGTGAAAGAAACAGGAAACATCAGGAGACAGTAGGTTAAAATTGTTCTTCAATTTACATCTTACTCAAATTAGAAAATAACACATGCTTCCTAAGATGTGAGAAATGTGTTTTATGAGTATGTTTTATAAATAGTTACCTTCTGCAATCTTGATCAATGAAATTGTCTTTAAAAAAATGTGTAATAATGTTATTTAGTTTACCTTTTAAAATAAATACAATCAGTTTAAATAATAGTTTAGTTGAATAAAATCTGCTAATGCTTATGTTGTTACATGAGGCGTTTTTACATTTTCATTTTTACACCAGTTTGATCTGGTCTGATAATTAATGTCTCTTTTTTTTTTTTAGATCAGAAACAGATGGTATCTACTTCTTCTAAATAAGGTGATCTGTTTTCATTGCATTATTATACTGCAAACATTGAAAATATATTTCAGAAATAATGATTGAACATGCAATAACTCACAATAACAATAGATTCTGTGCTTGGTATGGTTTAGAGATCAATAAGGATGGATTGCTGACTGACACTGAAGATCAATGCACTCTTGCTGCTCTGTCCATCATTCAGAAAGAACATACTTTCACTTCAGTTGGGTTTACCCTTAGATTGGTTTATCACCAAAAATAATTCTTTTCAGCAAGTGTTTCAAATGCTTTTGCAGATGTCTGCAATCATTTTAATCAGGTGTCTTGGTAAGATTTATCTAGGTTTGGATTTGTTGACTTAAGGCATGTTTGAATTGACAGGCTTTTACAAACCAATATACTACATAGTCCTACTGGTGCATGCATATAAATTATTATTACAAACTTTATGCATGACAATAAAAAAATGGTTTAGTTCAGCACCTTGTGTTGGTAAAGAAACAAATACAAAATGTGTTTTTTGTGTATTTTGTTAAGAGATTTTCAGTGCAGGAGCACATTATAATTATACTGAATTTTACATGTCATCTTAATTATGATATAGGGTAATGATAGATTCTAACTGCCTCTGGAACTTTCCTCCAAATATTTGCATGCAATAAAAAACATTGTATATTACCAATCTGATTATATTTACTGGTTAAATAGTGATTGCACTGTAAAAAAAAAAATTATTCTGCATTTTAGTTTTTTTCAACACGATTTTGTAAGTTGAAACAACAAAGTTGTTAATTCAACTTAACCTGGTAAGTTTTCACTGTCTCAACAAGTCTGTAAGTACAGTGTTTGTCACCTGAACTTAAAAACATGCTGAACCAACGTCCATAATTCCAATCCAGCAAGTGGTGGAATATGCACTGTTAAGTTGGTTTGCCAACTGCCAGTTAAACATCAGAAGTCAGACACACAGGATATTTTTCGCCAGATGTTTTAATTGTTTAATCATCATCACATTTGGTAAGTAATGCTCCTTCAAATTTGTGTTATAATTTTAAAAGGACATATATGATTATTGTCCATGTATGATCACAGTATAAACATTTTTAGAGCAGATTAGGCCTTTTCTAATACACGTGGGGTTTGACCACTTCTTTTTGAAAGATTGGTAAAGTTCGTTTTAGGTTTGAATTTGCAATATCTCAATGTGATTATAAAAAAATGTTACTTTTCTAGTACACTGACTAACTTACAACAGGTACTTTTATAGATTTTACCACTTCCCATTTATATACATTTTACAATATTTTTGAAAAATATTAACAGTAATTCATTTAAATGTACTTTTGTCATTCTAAAGGATGTAGTTAATTCCCAGAGGGCCGATTGACTTACTAAAGGTAACTTACCACTCATTTCCTTTCCATTTGCATTCATTGACGTACAGTAAACAAATATTTAAGACTAAATATTTACAATAATTCACCTAAATGTAATTTTCTCATTCTAAAGGTTGTAGCTCTTTCCCAGAGGCCTGGGGTGACTTACTACAGGTGAGATTTTACCAGATAATATCCCTTACTATACTATGCATACAGTATAGTAATTTTTAAAAAATATATATTTACAATAATTCACCTAAATGCAATTTTGTCATTCTAAAGGCTGCAGTAAATTCCCAGAGAAAGACTGACTTACAGCAGGTGAGATTTTACCTGATATCTCCTATCATATGTAAACAGTAGAGAAAAATGTCAGTAAATTTAAAAGATTTGGTGATTACTCTGATCTTAATTGTAACTCTATTTATTAAATGTGTGTTGGTTGAATTTATTTTTCTTTTCTTCATAGAATTACTTCAGGCAGTGCTGGTAAATTAATTGATAAATTCAGTGGTGCTGCAAGATTCACTACATTTCACTACAACCAATCAACAAATTGTCATAAGACACTAAAAGCTGAATCACTGCCATCACGCAAGTAATAATTTGTAGGTAAATAAGATTTGGTGTACTCATGTTGTGTTTACTTCTTTCAGCTTTAGTGTTTTGTTAAAGATTTTGATGTTTGGCATTTTTCATACAGCACACAGATTCTGCAGAAGAGCAGAGCAGAGGGAAGACTCCTGCAATGATCACAGCGGTGAAAGATGTGACAGACCACTTTCCATGCGACTCTAGTTATGGAGCCCTTGTAATTGATGAAGCAGTTGTTCTGCAAGGACTTGGTGGCATAGCAAGTCAGAGACTGTGAATAAACATTGGAGCATATATCTACAGTGCAAAAGTACACTCACTTTAAAATACATTGAATTAAAGATGTTGAGATCAGATTTTATAATCTTCTGAGTTCTGGTGTCATTTTTTTTCCAAGAGGCTGTGCTGTTTTAGAGTTTTAGAGTTATTTTTTTCTCGTCTTGAGATTACTTTTACGCTGCAATTACTTTGTGAGGACAATTATTTTGTAAGAAAAATTACTTTAAAAGAAAAATTACTTTGTAAAGACAATTATATTGTAATTTCGTTGTGTGAAATAGCTAAATTGAGAGTAAAATCCTATAATCCTATAAAATGTGTAATGTATTTCATAGTCTGTTCTGTTTCTAACTGGGGAAATCTGCTAGATTACTTGAAAATGTAAGTTAATGTATTTCAACTAAACATTCACAAGTTCTGCCAAGGGCATAGAATTGGCGTCGATGAAGAGGACGTGTCCCCACCAATATCCACCAACTACTGAAATGTCCCTACCAATAATCACCTTCAAAATAAAATAGTTTGGATGTGAGAAGCAGCAAACCAAAGAAATGTTCCAGTCCTCCTTCACTGTGCAAGACGTGGACATAAGGAGCTACAAAGAAAAGTGTAAGTCACTTAAAGTCAGGTTCGCTACGAATCCACCATAATAATATTAACCAAGGCTGTGCAATCATGGCCTGCATGAGTGTAAAATACAATAATCTGGATAGAATGGTTAAAGGTTGCATGGTGCTTTAAATTGTCCATTTTTATTCAGTGTTTGACAATCTCAAAAAAATGGTGGGACATAGAGAAGCTCCTACCCTTTTCAAAAAACTGCCAGTAGCATTTGAGCTCAAGCGCAAGAAGAAGTTGATGGGGCGTGTTAGACACTAGAGAACATTTGATTGGTCAAGATTTTATGAGAAACTGAAGCATAAGGTGACGAAAAAAAATTTGTTCCATTTAGGCAGAAGTGGCAAACTGCAAGCTTTGGATGTTTATATCAGGTTTATATTTTCTAAACGCGAGTTTTGTCACTGTTTTGGAGCACACTAGCATATAGATATCCTTAAAACTAACAGACTGAGGCTAACATCTAAAAAACTTAATTTTAATTTCACGGGACCTTTAAATTGCATCACATGCCTCTCTAAATTTCTCTACATTCATACCTCCTCAAAACTGGATTGGAGTAAAATTACGTAAATTGTCTTTTTTGCAGCATGGGACATGTTTGTTATTTGTATTATTAAGTGTATAAAGCCTTTATTAAAGTTTTTAAAAGAGAATTTGTCCTGTTCTATGCATGCGCTCTAGCATGTTGCATGTTAACCTATTAAAACTAAACTTTGCAAGTCCAGCTTACTTAAAATAAGTAATTGGGTCAACTATTTACAGTAACTCTGTCAACTAAACATTTTAAGTTGAGAAAACTTAACTTAAAGAATAGAGTCAATACAACTTAACTAAGTCAATGCAACAAGATTGACTAAGTCAATTTTTTTCAGTGTGACAAAAATTGTGCATTAATTCTGACTTCCCATTGTATACATTTATTTCACTTATAATTATTTCAGTATCGTTGAGAGGATGTAGATTAATTCATTCAAATGAATCTCTTTGTTTAGTTATAAAGACCAAATTTATAATGTAAACTGAACCTATATAGTACACTAATATTTTCTACAATTAAAATGTAGAAGTGGTGTAATTGTGAGACCATTTTAAGTGAAGATGGAAAATCTAGTAAATAATATATTACTGGTTGGCTGCATGAGAATCTGAAAGTTATTGATTTACAAGAAGGAGGCGTTAACTGCAGCTGAAGTGAAAGTGAAAGAATCAGGTTCCTGGTGGCGAACTTAAAGGCTTGCCTTAAAGAAATTAGATATGTTTGAAGAAATGATTATACGTTTGTTTTTTTTAGACAGTGTCTGAAATGATTAATCGGTCAGGCTGAAACAGACTACGTGTGAATTATTAAACTGAGGCAGCACTAAATGCAAAGGTAGGCAATTTTAAGTATAGTTAGCTTCATGATAAAGTGCTTAGGAACTGATAGAAACCGTAATGGTTCACGGCTCAACTTAAGGCTTTTTTTTTTACAATCATTTGAATACAGATTTTCCAACATTTATGTGGCAGTGTGAACACATCGCAGACGACGCAGAGGTAAAACCGGGTAAAACGGATAAAAAAGTTAGAAACAAAAAGATGTCAGAAGAAACGCAGCGTCCAAAATGTTTAAACAGATGAGTTGCTTAACAATGTTTCTATTCAATCTTATTTTAAGAGCACCCTCAGTGAATATTTCGTTCGCTTACATTGAGAGGGCCAGCAGGGGGCGATCAAATCTGGCCTCAATTTTCAATGGTGCGATTGAATCGGGAGTTTTTCTGTGTTCTTTCTGTTTTGTTTTATCTGTCGCTGCGGTTCTATACCAATGGGCTTAACATAGGGTTGTATAGGGGAGGACAGTTGCAGTATGTTATTTTATATTATAAATGATGCATGTTTTCACTGGAGTCTGCACATAAATGTTTTAGCCTATTTATTTTTAGCAACATTTAGAAAATAACTGCAAACATAGGCTTCACCAAACGTAACCTCATGACTAATGTAGATTCATAAGAATTTTCTTTCCAGATGAAGAAAATTAAAAATCTAGTGATGTTGTGATTTTTTTTTTTCCTGCCAATTCTCACTCATGCTTATAATTTAACCAAAAACGGATGTACAGTATGTTGCAGGTAAACAGATAATTTAAATCTTTATTTTGGAATACTTAAGAATAATACTTCTGTTTTGTGGTCTCCCTGACTTCAGCATGGATTCAGTGGGAGTTAACATTATTGAAACAGCAGCTCTGGGGAGACCTTTCAGGCTGGGGATGCTGTACGACTGCAGAAAAGACGCGTTTGTTCCAGGTATCAATTCAGATAAAACATTTTACCTAAACAACAGACAACCTTCTCACAGATCCAGACAGATAATACTGATTGGAAAAAATAAACAGGCAAGGTGAAATTATGAATACCTTTTGTGGTAACACTTTATACTTTATAACTACACACTATAAATCATTTATTAAGCATTAGCAAATAGTCAATTCATCATTTGTTAAGCATTAACTTTACATTAATAGACATTAGTAAGCAGATTATAAATACAGCTACAAATGAAGTTTTCTTGGCTATAATATAATATAAGCACATTTATAATGTGCCTAATAATTGTATTTTCATACTTTTTTAATGATTAAATTTTCACTACTCAATTAAGTAGGGCATTATTTACAAACCATTTGTATTTCAGAGTAGTTGGTGTTTTTTTAAAATCATTCAGAATGTAAATGTAATACACCATTTATATATATATCTTATTATTCCAGCATGTAGTAATGGTTACTCTGTATGTTAATAAATGCTATAATAACACGACTTCATGCATTTTTATGACCTAATCCAGTGATGACAATTCATGGTTTTGTAAGTCCCTTATAAATGCCAATTAAAAGCTCTGTATCAAATGAAAAATAAATCGCATCTAAAAATAAAATTACTGTACAGTTTAAAGACTACTGAATAACAGGAGTGTCAAAATACAACATAATTTTATAAAACAACAACAATATAATAATTTAACAATATTAATTTCAGTGTTTCAGTGTTATTCAGCAATGTAACTACAGTCATTTTATATTTAGATACAGTTGCAAAGATTTGTTTTTCATTTGATACAGTTTAATTTGTGTATCTTGAAATTAACTTATTTTTGTTATGAATGACTCTGTAGTTTATTTCCTCTTATTTATGTTATTGCTGAGATTTTAATAGTCCTTTATAAGGGATTTATAAAGCATAAAAAATGCTTAACAAATAATGAATTAACTATTTGCTAATGCTTAATAAATGATTAAAAAAGTTTCATTATTATAGTGTTGCCCATTTTGTTGCTGTTCTCTTAACATTAACAAGATTACATTGTGTTTTAAGGTACAAATGTGTAGCTTTTAGGTAACAGTATGGACCCTTTTGAAAAAGTACTGCCCTGGCAAAAGTTTTTGTACATTTATTTCCAAGAGTGTGGCCAATAAATTAAGTTCTCTTCAGCATTTTTTTTCTGAAATACTTTTTATATTATTTTTAAGTAATTAAAACATTGACTGGTCTAATTTATAAAAATAAAAAAAATAGGTTTGATTACCGCTAGGCTAACAGCTTGTTCATCATGTTAGTTCTTAGGTCTCAGTTTACATTTTCCATAACCATAGCAGTGAGTGACAGACATGTTTTAAGCAGATAGTGGTGTCAATGGTTGCATATTTAGCTGCATTTTTAATAGGTTAATCCTATATCTTTCTATTTTTAATGTTTTCCAGGAATCACACTGTGGGATAAAGATCAACTGCAGCAGAGCATAAGGACCTATCCTCAAATTAAAACAGATTTCAGTGTTACAGCTTCAGACTCCATTGAGGCAAAATGCCAATTACTGAACATTGATGATTTTCAAAAACTGAGTTTTTTAAGTGGACTCATCAATGTTAGTGGAGCAGCTAAGTATCTCAGTGACACCAAGAAATCCTTCAAACAACAGAGACTGACCCTACATTACCATTCAACCACCCAGTTTGAAGAACTGACCATAAACCACTTGGTGTCTGAAAATATATCTCATTATGAATTGTTTGACAATGATGCAGCCACACATGTGGTGACAGCTGTACTTTATGGGGCGAATGCTTGCTTTGTTTTTGATAGAGAAGCTTCATTAGATGAAGAACAAAGCACTGTAGAAAGAGACGTAAAGGGTGTTGCTAATAAACTAAAGGGCATTTCAGAAGGTGCACAGATTGATCTGAGCTTGGATGACATTCAGAAGACTGCCTTTGAGAAATTCAGCTGCACATTTTATGGTGATTTCCAGTTAAGATCTAATCCAGCCTCTTTTGAAGAAGCTATGAGGGCTATTGCTGATCTTCCTAAACTGCTGGAAGAAACCAAGGAGTTTGCGGTTCCACTGAGAGTGTGGCTTTATCCACTGGACAAACTACATTCACATGCTGCAAAACTTCAGCAAGAAATCAGCATAGATCTAATCAAAAATGTTGAATCAGTATTTGAGAGTTTAAGTTTGACTGAAATGAAATGCAGTGACCTTCTGAAGGATACACCATCTTTGGCTTTTGCAGGATTTCGTGATAAAATAATGCTCATGAAGCAAAACCACTGCAACTATAAGCTGAGCCTCATGAAGAAACTTGGCTCTTTGTTGCCTAAAATCCGTGGTGATACAAAAAAGGAAACAGCCCTGATTGATCTTCTGCATGATCATGAAAAATGTCCATTCAGAGGAAATGATCTTGAGAAATGGGTGAAAGAAAAAGAGAATGAATGTGGCATAATTAAAACTCTCCTCAGACAACTGACTGATTCTGGAGCAACAGTGGAAGAGAATCTAAATAACATTTTAATGGATCTGGATGTTGAAAATGTGGTAAGCTATACTTTCACATCATTTGAGTGGCCAGATGTGCTCCTTACTAAACAAAAGGCATTCCTAAATCCATCAACGATAGAAAACAACCATGAGGATGACTCTGTTTTAAGTGGGTTCACATCTGACATCAAAAAGACAATGAGGAGCAACTTGACCATCTTCAAAAACTTGATGGAATCAAAAATATGTAAAACAACCAAATATATTGTTGCATCGAAGGAAATACAAAATCCAGGTTCTTGCATTCTCATTTACGAAAATGGATCTGATGAAGCAACATGTTTTACTCCTCCATTAAAACCAGATCATCCAGTCATTGAACAGATCAGTGGGGAAATAGTGGTTTTGAAGGCGACACCTGTATGTCCTGCAACAGAAGAGCTCAGGTTACTGTACAAAATAAAAGAAGAGAAAGATTGGAAATCTCAGTCTGTGAAAAAGAGTCAAG
>CAIGQV010018472.1:0-16725 GCA_903798115.1 Danio jaintianensis | reverse complement strand
TATTATTATTATTATTATTATTATTATTATTATTATTATTATTATTAAACAATTATTACTATTATTTAAGAATTATTATTATTATTTAAGAATCTTACAATCTAAAATGCACATTTTGAAATGGTGGTACTCGTGAGTAAAATATACTTTCCCTGACAATTTGGTTCCTATCACATGCAATTGCATATTTCCGTTAGTGTCATCATGCAGAGGTGTGCTAAAGACTGAATCTTAATTTGGAAGGAATGCAGCAGGTCAGTGAAGACATTAAATATCTCATTAACCAGAACCCGCCATTATAACTCCGCTTAATGACACGTCTTGAAACTTATCTGCTGCTAGGACTTTTAAATACTTTATTGAGTCTCAGTTCTATTATCTATGATCACGCTTACAGACATTTCTATGCATAGCCACACTTATGAGCTAGACAGTAAAGAGGATACCGCCAGTCAGGCCTTTTTACTTGCATGCATTCATCCAAAGCAACTTAATGTATATGCATTCACAATGTCCTGTCTGAGCTTCAGTATATGAATGCTTGTGTTTATAAAAGGGCATATTATAATGCAAACCATCAAAAAGCAATGGCATCCCCATGAAGGACAGACACACAATAGGCAGAGAGCTGATGTGTGGGAGATGAGAGCGCAGACTGATCATAGAAATCAAGACAGCTAGCAGCATGATCCAACTCTCACCGCGGGAGACTCCAGGAGGAATCCGGAATAAGTACTTTAGGTTCAAGTAAGACATCTGTGTTTGAGCTGTTCAGGGTGCAGTTTTTGTGCTGATCGATTTGCTCTTAAAATTGTGCAATATAATAGGCGCTTTTGGCTGACTCATCAGGAAGCTGCAGTATTTTTTTCCTTCGGTTTGTCTCCCGTAGGACTAGAAATTAAATGGCAAAATAACCATGCTGCTACTAACAAGACTACTAAACAGATGCTGAGCTCTCTGGTGACAGTTATTGACTTTACAGCTGTCCTAGTGTTGTTATATCTTTATAGTTTTTAACATTCTTTGTTTTAAATCAACACATTTATCAGACGCATTTATCCAAATCAGCTCAAAGTGAATTAAGCATATACATTTTATCTTTTCACATATTACCTGAACCTATGACCTTGGTACTAATGCGTATTATGGCTAAACTAAAAAAAATGTTGAATACTACTTTTGTTGTTACATAATGTATATTTACAATTTTTTTAAATGCAAAAAATATATATTCCTTTAAACTTCAAATGTTTGGTTTATTTATGAGGATATAAATAAATGAGGATATAAGTGATAATATTCATTCATTCATTCATTTTCTTTTCGGCTTAGTCCCTTTATTAATCTGGGGTCGCCACAGTGGAATGATCCACCAACTTATCCAGCATATGTTTTACGCAGCGGATGCCCTTCCAGCTGCAACCCATCACTGGGAAACACACACACACACACACATTCACTACGGACAATTTAGCTTATCCAATTCACCTATACCACATGTATTTGAACTTGTGGGGGAAACCGGAGCACCCGGAGGAAACCCATGCGAACATGGGGAGAACATGCAAACTCCACACAGAAATGCCAACTGACCCAGGCGGGGCTCGAACCAGCGACCTTCTTACTGTGAGGCGATTGTGGTACCCACTGCGGCACCGTGACGCCCTAAATGATAATATATATATATATATATTCAAAACTTAATTTAAGTTAAAATTGACATTATTAACTACTGGAATGAGTTAATAATTCACACTATCACCTAAATTATTATCCGCTTATTATCAAGACATTAATTCTTTATTGGTACCTATAAAGTATGATCTTATTCTACATCCCTAATCCTACCCAATACCTAAACCCATCTACTACCTTACTAACTATTAAAAAGCTGCTAAATAGATGTTTATTGAGATAATAGTCGTAGTTAATGGTTTGTTAATGATTTCTTAATAGCATGAACTGTACATTAAAAAAAAAGTGTGACCAAAGACAGGGGTATGACTTTTAGCACATCAGTGTTGAACATTTAGAGCATCCTTACAGTGGACACTAATTGTGGAATCTATCGCTGGTTTTGATGTAACTCTCTATAGTGGTTAAATGTGAAATATAATTTGTTTTGGGTGTACATTTGTTGTCTATCATATATTATATATTCCAGAGCTAATAGATTTGACTTAGGGCAGTGTTTTACAATATATTCTATCAATATATATTGAATTATTTATTTTTTATTATAGTTTATGTTAATAGTAGTTTGTAATAAAAATGTTTTATTGTAGTATAGTCAAAAAAAGTCTGTGTTGTAGTATAGTTCATGGTATATTATTCCAACATAAGATGAGTTATTAGTCCATTCTAAAGACTTTTAGTGGTGTCAATGAAAATATGTTTTAAAATGAATAGCAGTGGCTAGAACTCATCTTCTGAACTGACAACTTAAGATTTGAGTAGTTACTCACATAGAAGGGTTTTTCTATGGCTGTTTTTTTTTTTTTTTTTTTTTTTTTTTTTATACGCTTACAGCAGAATCAAAGCTGTGCTAATATTGAGTCATATCACACAGCTCTGCATGTGATATTGCTTGTTTCAAGCACATGCAGTCATTAGTGCTAAAGGAATTTGAAAATGTAAAATGCATATCAGGACCCCTTTAACAACAGCAATGACATTTGCCTAAAATAAACTTTATAGTAAATGTATTAAAGTACATCATTTGTGGATTTAACTACATTTTAATTCCATACTACTACACCTTGATGTATTTTCGTAAAAACATTGTTGCTAAGTTGAGCCCCGTAATGGAAAGTGAAATTGAACACTGATACAAGTTGCAAAGTAAAATGTTTTTGAAAATGTATCATGACAGTAGTATTTTTCAGCTTGATTAGTTGTACATACTTACAGATGCTGCAGAGAGACTGATTTATGGTGGGTGTACATAGTGAATAATGAACGTGCACCAGCATCATTAATTCTCAGCACAAATGAGTGGATGTTTAGGGAAAGTTCGAAACATCTCAATTATGATTCAAACACGTTCAAATTATTTCCATGTAAACGTCTTATTTGCATTCTGCATGCTATGTAAAACAACAATACATCTTTAAGGTAAATGTACATGCTAAACATATCCAAACTGGCTTACAGTGCATTTCAGGTGTACATTTTTAAACTTTTGTTTTGTGTTTTGCACATACTTTACCTGGGTTTGACACTGTTTTGAAAACCAAAGCCTTTGTTCTTCAGTTTCAGCTATACAAAGCTGATGAATATTCAATGATTTAAGCACGAAGGCATATTACGATTGGCTCTAACACTAAATTATTTTACACTTAAGCACCTCAATTTGGGGTTTGCATACAAAAGTACAAGTGTGAAACACTTCTTTACCGAGCAATATATGCACAGTGAAAATGGCTATTTTCGTGCATCCTTGATTTTGTGTTGTTACTTTGATCTAGTCACTATATGCTCACCAAAGTGATTTCTGTGTTAAAATGTGCATATGATGACTGTCATAGTTGTGGCAAATCACTCTTTTTATATTCAGTACCATGAAAATGAATACAATAGGACTTGATAAGCAGTGTTTATATTGCATGTGACTAATGTCTTAATTATACTTGTCTGAACACCTGACAACAGGTTAATCTCTTTGCAGTAATGACAATTAAAAGCTGATAATACAACCCATTTGTCTTGTTCTCTCGCTCAAAGAGCACTGGTGTAGAACCCAAACCATATGCAGGCTTCATTGGTGAACCCCATGATGGATGTATCGTTCCAGCTACACAGTAACTGTGCCACTTCATTTAACACACCCTCACTCTCTGCCGATACACATTAATCTGGTGTTACTGTTGTGTTCTCTCTCACAGTTTAACAAAAGCACTTGCTGGACAGCAATTAGATTTAATTTTAGGCCATTTGAAACTTGGTTTACTTTTATTATATAATGCATTTCAGCATTCGTTCTAATTACTTTAAGGAAGAAAAAAAAAACGATATATTATATATATTATTATTATTATTATTATTAAAGTACTTAGAGGTTTTGTCTTGTTTCCAGTCCAAATATCAAGCAATTTTCAAATCAACAAGCATTTTCTAGACAATTTCTTTAAAAACAAGTTAAAATTAAGTAAGTTTTTTTTCTTAAACGAAGCTGAATGATTTCAGTGTTTTTAGATTATTGGAATTTTTAGATTGTTTTTAGATTATTTTACTTGCCCCCACTGGCAGATTATTGTTGTTGTTTTAGGAAGAAACTCACTTAATTTGTACTTCTTCTTTTTTTGCATTTATTTTTACTTACATTTTTACTAGAATTTCTTTTTGAAATTCTTTTTGATTTAAGATTTTTTTTTATATTTTGATTTGAAACAAGACATAATGGTTTATAGTAAGAAAAATTTTTTTTGCAGTGTATGTTTTTGAAAGCCTCTTCTTCTGAATTGGCTTCACTGTAAAAGCAGTAAAAGGTAACATTGTTAATTGTTAAAATAACAATTGTTTGCTAGTTTAGTATATTTAAAAATACAATTTGATATGATACAATGTAAGAATGTCACATGATTAAAAAGAATATTTAGTGCAGTGGCTGTGCTATACAAAACATCAGTTGCCATGAATTTCCTAATGATGCAAATGGAAAAATATCTTTTAATCACATCAATTAGCAACAGTTAACGGCAGCACAATAGTTTTTTTTTATTGACGTTTTATGAATAGTGCAAAATTGTTGCTCAAGTCTGTAATGGAAACCTGCATTTAACTTATGCTGATTTGCTGCTTAAGAAACATTGCTTATTATTAATGTTAAAAACCATTTTGCAGACTGATATATTGTTATAGAATTAACAACTTTTTAATCAATAGAAAATTCAAAAAAGCAGTATTTTTTGAAACAGAAATCTTTATAACATTATTTACTGTCACTTTTGATCTGTAGCATCCTTGCTGATCAAAAGTTTACACTTCTTTTAAATAAATAAATAAATATTACAGACTCTAAACGCAATAGTGTTGTGAATAGCCTGCATCTGAATTGTTCACAACATCATACATTAAAAAAAAAAAAAAACAGACATGTTGAATTTCTATTACAGATTAAAGACAAACTCTACTTTGAAAGACTTATGCTGCACTTTCAGCATAGGGTCTTTCTGTATTATATATGAGTTCAGGTCAGCAATGTCAGTCCTCTATGCTTCAGTTCAGCAAAAGGTCTGATTTCCATCCTTTACTAATGACTCTTTTCTTTGCAAATCCTCAAGGTTATTTTTATTATTAATGTGTTTTGTTGTAATTGCACAGGTTTTCATTGATGCACTGATGGTTCTGTCTGCACGGCATTGACTTTAGAGGGCCCCCGTATGGGTAAAGCCAGGAGAGCTGAAAGCAGCCAGTACAATGGAGAGAAAAGATTAAAAATGAGCGGGCCAGCTGCCATGTCAACACGGGGTGACCTGTGTGTAAATGCGTTTGTGACAGAATGAGGGCTGGAGACAGAAACCTGATGGAGCAGTCATCTCCTGGCCCTGATTACTCATTTTAGAGGTCAGGACAAACCGGACCCTGGTGACTTCTCTTCTTAATTAATCTTTCAACCGGTCACTGTGGAACCAAGCCGTCTCCTCAGACCGGCAGCACAGACACGCTTAAATAATGCTGGATGCCGCTGCGCACTGTGTCCTGGGTTACTGCATGCTTCATTTTTGATAGAAGCACCAGGGGATTTTACATGTGTTGTGGAAAGTATTTACAGTAGGATGTTCAAGAGTCTGGTTGACAGGAAAAGTGGCAACAACAAACTAAAATGGCATCTATTCACTTTAACAGCAGTATGTTGACCTAAAGGTCATATTTATACATATGCATATTTTATGGTCCACATGGTGTTTTCTGTTTATTTACGGTTGTAATATCTGCTCTGTCGACTTTTGATGTAGAAAATTCAACACTGCAGATTAACAAAGATACTTTTATTGGCATTTTAGTTTGACACGTTTAGTTTGAGACAAGATATTGTTTAAGAAATAATATAGAGAGAATTAAGTCTGTAAAATAACATAACAAGTAGGATACTGGCAGTTTATTACCAGGTTTTTGGACCATAATTTACAACACAAACACAGACAATATATAATTTTAAACTATTAAAAATGTCAACAAAAGTCTCAATCTTTTAAAACTTTTCAACATCAAAAGCTTTTGAAGGAAAGATCAAGATCCCGTAATGAAATTCAAAAGCATAAATAAGTGAAAAAAACATGAATTACAAAATATGGAAAACTGCTTATTTACAGATATTTTTTACAGTGTAACGCCAAGTTTTCTATTCAATTTTGATTTATTAGCTTGTATGAAGCATAGATCCAATCTTGATTTAGTTTGATGCTTATTCATTTGGACATATAGAGGTACAGCACATAGTAGTATTTCTCAAGAGGAAAAAATGTCTCTCAATTAAAGGCCCGTTCACTGTACTGCTGTGATTATAACTGGAACATTGACAGCAAAGGAATCATAAAATTAGCTATTATTAAATTTGATGCAATCCATAAATCTATATTTTCATCCCATCCCAACCATTAAGTGTTCTTCGGCTAATGTTTCCAACTTTATCAGTTTATTTCTATAGAACTTTGACAATCTGGATTGTGACAAGGCAGCTTAACATAGATGAAGAAAATAGAATAAAAAGCAATAACAATATTTCAGATTGTGAACGTTCCAGCATATTAGGAAGAGAGCAGAGTGGTAGTAATGCTGGTGTAGTTCTAGTTTAGTTAACACTAATTCAGTTCAGTTTATACAAATGTCACTGTTGAAGGACGATCCATAGAAAAGCTGCTCCAACAACCCCAACCAAGCAAGCCAAAGGTAACAGTGGCAAGGAACCAAAACTCAAACACTTGACAGAAGTGGAGAACAAACCCTGTGAGAAACCAGGCTCAGGCAGGGTGAAGTTATCTTCTGGCCAAACAGAAAGAGCCGCAGTCTAAAATATGTCAGAGGGCTTAAGAATGATGATCATCCATCTTGAAGATGTCCAAGTAGGTCAGGGGTGAGTGTTCAGACTAGCCAAAGGGATCTATGCAGATACTTGTCTGTCACTGGGTCTTTGCAGGAAACAGTTTTGTGCTCTTGACTCATTGATGACCACCATATCTATCTGCTCTGGATACGTGCCAGATCCAAGATTATGTGAACCTCCAGATAAGGAGAAACAGACAGACTAACGTGAGTCTTTTGAGAAGTGTTTCAACTGTGCTGTTGCCCTGTTTAATGCATCTGCATAGTACATCTGCATAGTGTTGCTCAAAGATACAGTAACAAAAGAAAAGAATCTAAATTCTGTCCTCAATTACTCACCATTGTGCAATTAAAAACTTGTATGACTTGCTTATCAAAGTTTTTTGGAACCCATTGACTTGAGGGTGAGGCAGCGATAACAGAATTTTCATTTTTTTAGGAGAAAACTGTCAATTTAAACAGAGACTTAACAGTTATATTATGTCTAAAAGTACAACCCTGAAAAACCCTGAAATCTAGCAGTCTTACAAACAGTATCTTTAACAAATGCTTAGCGAAAACTATTCTGTTTCTTATCCGTCTGGCAAAATTCAATCTTTCTGTGAAATGAGTTTTTCTTCCACATTCAAAATATTTTTGCACCCTTTCTTTGTCGTAGATAGGTTGGATCATCCAACACTGCGAGGATAAGAGGCATAATGCATATTTCAGCACTCCTGGTTTCTTTCTTCTTCTTCTTTTATATTAATACTCAAAATAGTTTCAGCCTTGGACAGAGAAATGAAATAAGTAAAAGGCAGAGCTCAGAGTTCATGATGTACTGTGCATCTTTCTATACAGTCTAATAAGACCCCTACTCTAATTTCAGTTTAATGCATCTGGCATTTTACATTTCATCTGGTTTCTTCACAATCTTTCATATATCCTCTAAATTATCCTTCAGTTAAAAAAAAGGTGAAAGTTTTGAGCAGCGCTTGAAGGTCAGCATGTCCCCTGAAAAGCAGAAGTGATAGTACGAGGGAACAGCAGCGTTAGCGTGTAATCCGCTGGTGAAAGGCATGCCAGCTGCTTGCCGTGTACAGACAGATAAGGCCTAGGAAAGCGCACCTGGCTGGCACTGAATCCCTGGTGCTGAGATCGTCCTCTAACTCCAAGGGATACTTACAGCAGACTGCAAATATTTGATTCTAACACTGTTGCTGCAGGGGTTTCAGTGGACCGCTCACATAAACCTGCAGCTACAACTACAAATACAAATATTAATGAAATTACTGGCCAAAAACATTTATATATATATATATATATATATATATATATATATATATATATATAAATTGTTGCTGAAGGTTTCTCTCTGTTATCAAAGATGGATAATTATTGTTATTAGAAATAGTTGCCATTTTTATTCGAGATGTTTTTCAATGTTTTCAGAACTGAAGAAAAATAGAAATTCATTTCTAATTTAGTTGAAGTCAGAATTATTAGCCCTCCTGAAGTATTAGGCCACCGCCCCCGCAAATAACTAATAACTAACTTAATAATAATAATAATCACCGTCTGGTTCGGCTCAGCTGCCAAAATGGACCTTCGTAGACTACAGCGAATAGTCCGGACTGCTGAACGAATCACTGGCACTACCCTTCCTACACTTCAAGAACTGTACTCTTCCAGAGTGAGTAAAAGAGCTTGCAAAATCACTCTGGACCCCTCACACCCAGCACACTTCCTGTTTGAACTGTTACCGTCTGGTCCGCGCTACAGAGCACCGAGCACAAAAACAGCCAGACACAGGAAAAGTTTCTTTCCTCAGGCCATCTACCTCATGAACAGTTAAATATTCTCCTGCAATAAACATGTGCAATACTTTCTCATACGCACTTGTACACAGCACCTCATAACTTGTATATTTATAACAAATCTGTGCATATAATTCAACATCCAGAGCTTTTTGTCTAATTACATCTCTGTTTGCATCTTCTTTTTTTCATATTTATTTTCGTGTTGTCACTTGTCACTTTATGTACACTGGAAGCTTCTGTAGCCAGAACAAATTCCTTGTGTGTGTAAGCACACTTGGCAATAAAACCGATTCTGATTCTGATTCTTTTATCTTTGCCATTACGTAATATTTCACTAGATATTTTTCAAGATACTAGTATTCAGCTTAAAGTGCAATGTAAAGGCTTAACTAGGCAAGGTTAGCCTAAGGTTAATTAGGCAAGTTAGGGTAATTAGGCAAGTCATTGTATAACAATGGTTTGTTCTGTAGACAATCAAAAAAAATATTGCTTAATAATATTGACCTTAAATGGTTTTAAATTAATAAAAACTGCTTTTATTCTAGCCAAAATGTAAAAAAAAAAAAGGCTTTCTCCAGAAGAAAAAATGTAGGAAATGCTGTGATAAATTCCTTGCTCTGTTAAACATAATAGAAAAATAATAATACAAGAGGGCTAATAAATTTGACTTTAACTGTATATAGCTAACATGAAATGCTTTTTTTAAAGCATACCATTGGTAAAAATATGATTCAATTTTTTAAAATAAAATAAAACTGTTCTTTTTCAAAGTTCTTCTTCTTCTTCTTCTTCTTCTTCTTCTTTTTCTTCTTCTTATTCTTATTCTTATTCTTATTATTATTAAGTGACAACAATTGACTAAATTTTATAACATTGAAAGGCAAAATAATGAATTTCACCTGCATTTCTCTCCCATAAATAATAAACGTTTAGTCTGCCTTATAGTCTTGCTTTAGTTGCATGCTATTGTCTACCAAAACCCTGCCCTGCATTGTACATTGTGCAATTACTGTGCAAAATGGCTTAGATATAAGCCTCATCGTTCCTGTTTGATAAAAAAATAAAAAAATAAATAAACCCCTCAGCCCCTTCTATGTAAGGCAGGTCAGGATCCGTTGCAAATTGCTACAGATTCAAGCCCTTCAGCCTCACGGTTCAGGTCAGCTTGCACAGCGAGGTCCCAGAGAGCATTACAAAGCTAGCGCATGCCAACAGATGAATTAGTTTAGCCTTCGCACCCCACAAACAAGATGTCACTGCTCTTTGTGTCTGCAGGCAGGCCCAATCTCAGGTAAATAAACCCAGTCACTCTCACCTGTACCACACCAGCAGCTTTTATTAAGAGACAGAAGGGCATGTCAGTTAAAACCAGCCGCTAGCCGTGTGCTCAAACCGCTGGAATAAAGTGAACACGAGGAAGATTGAACAGCTGCGGTAGGAGAAGTGAGAGAATGGAAAGATTTTGAGATGGAAAGGGACTGCTGAAGAAGTATTTACATGTTGTTGTGATCTAGCAATCAGCTCACTGTGATTAAACGGCGGTTCGCACTGTCAGTGTTTGGGATTGACAAACCACTTGTAGTTTTAAGGCCCAGACATATCAAGCCAACATCCAAGAACTATCAGCAACAAAAGCTGTATATATATATACAGCTTCAAAATGATTTATAAACAGTATTCTTTTTTTTTTTTAAGGAAAAAATTGTGTCATTTCTCAAAATTCTTGCAGGTATTTCAATGAAATAAAACAGTAAAAACTTTTTTCCCAAATAATAATGTCTCGTAAATAATAATAACTCATAGTTGAAATATCATAGTATGACATGTTAATCAAAAAATGAACTAGCTAGTTATGACTGTTTAAAGAACTGTGTCACAGATACATTGTTATAAACACTTTTGTAAGAACTGTCATTAGTGATGTCAACCAGGTTGAAATTAAGGTGCTGTTTACACTAGTGCACTTTTATTTTAAAACTTTAAACTTTTAGTTTATTCTGTGTTTCAGAAAAATGAAATCTCCGTTCTCACTATACAGTGTAAAACCATGATATGTGACCTTTCGCACTCACTGCATGTGTGCATATTTTCCCCGCATCTGTATGTGCAGTTTTCCAGTTGTTTAATGGTCAAATAAGAGGGGCTTGACATATCAGGAAACAATATGTATTATCTTTATGGATAGCCGTGTCTCTTCAGCCATGCATTTTAGTCCATTTATACTGAAACAGATCACCAATGTTTTAAAAAATAAATTGGGTATTTTTCATTTTTGGAGCTGTCAATGAAAATCTATAAGAAGTCTGAGAATAGCCCAAAACTAGACTGGTCATCAAATTCACAGATTTGACAGACTTCACATGTGTGTTTGTTGACTAGTCTAGTTTTGGGATATTCTTAAACGACTATTAAATTTTCACTGACAGACCAAATTTAGCCTTGTTTTAGCCAAGCCGTTATTGTTTATACATCTATTAGACTTTTTTTTTTTAAAACAAAAAATGCTTACTGGGCTGTAGATGCCAAACGTAACAGCCAAACTTAATAAAATAAATAAAATGTGTGTAACAGCACCTAAGAGTCGTAAAAGGATTGAAAAAGGAAAATTTTTTACTAGTTGGAATAACAGTAATTGTGATCTGACACAAAATGCTTTTAATTTGATTGCCATTCAGAATGCTTTGTAGAATTGTAGTTCTTTGCCTTTTTAAATCTGTAAAGTACACTGTCTTGTTCTTCTGTCTTTTGTCAGATTTTCAGTTATCTCTCTTTCATTTTTTAGTTTTTAATAGTGTGAATCATTTTGTGGCTTGTTGGTTGGTTCATTGGTTATGAGGTTTTTACCAAGACTTTGTTTTAAATCAAAGTTGGGAAAATTAACTGGAAATATGTATCCGTTAACCAGCTCTGCTGAAGAATTACCCCTAATACATTCCATTTTATTTGTGATTATCACTTGTAACCATAGAGACCTAGACTAAAGGAAATAACTAATTTGGCAATATCCAAACCTGCAAAGTCTTTTCATAATTGACTCAAGAAAATCTCAACAGACGCAAGATTTCATTCATCAAATCAGTTCATCCCCAAATTAAAAGTTATTCATCTTTTTATTCACCGTCAAGCTGTTCCAAACCCATAAGAAATGTGCTCGTCTATAATGAGCTTATTTATTCATTCATTTTAGATGTTCAAATTCCCAAGATTTTTCTGTTCTTTCATTGAACATCAGATCACCCCAACATCTCTTATTGATGTTAATATTTCAATAAAAACCTAAAACAATTAGGATGACTTGGATTAAATTGACCAATTTGGATGGTTTTATATTTTGATCAATTTTGTGGGGTCTAATTTTCAGCAGGCAGTCAAATCAAATTTGATAAATAATTTGTCTTGTTCTTTTGAGTCAAGAATGATATTAAGCTAAGTAAATCACCACGATATTATTAATTGTAGCGTGAACTATCTCTGTAATCAATGAAAGCTTTCATACTATACCTCGTAAACCATAAAGAGTAGATCCAGTAGAGGAGAGTGACTGGACCTAAAATGTTAGATCACACTCATATCTGCTCATATCATACTCCACATTCCATGCATCTGTGCAGCGAAGAGCATTTCTCTCGCACTGTTTGATGATTACACATGACTATACCTGATACACTTTCATTCGCACAGCAGGGGTTCACTGAGAATATGGTTGGCTTCCTGAAAATATACAGCATCCATTAAATTATAGAATGCGTTTGTCACTCGCATAACCAACAGGCATGAAGACGCAAGTGAAGTAATAACTAAAATACAGGACTGACAACTGTATTCTGCTCCTGTGTGAACATGACCAAACTATCAAAACACATACACGACAATCAGAGCAGGTGCTTGAATAATCATCATGTAACACCTTCCCTGCAGGATTAGCTTGTCAAGGATTTTCAAATGCATCCCGAGCCCAAACAAAACATTGCAGCACATTTAAATTGCTAGACTGTGGTGCTTAAACACCCCTATTATTGATTGAAAACTCTTGACTCTTTGGAATTTCGATAGCACGCAGAGTAGTCTGTGAATTTGAAGTTGCATCCTTATCCATATTTGTCAAAAACATGAGAAAATGGGAAGCAACGTTCATTATCTTATGCTTTATCATGTAGATTGTGTTTTCTGATCTGTGCAGAGATGATAATGCAATTTGTTAGGTCACCCTTTCTTTTCTGCTTTTATGTGCCATTGATGTCCTGTTCTACAGAGTTCTTGTGCCATCTAGTGTTTAATCTTATATTTTTTGTGACTGGGTGGTGATAGAAATATGCCGGTGTGCAGTGCTGAGGAATTACCGAATGCTCACCTTTGTCACAGCTGACAATTTGCATGCAGTCATAAATGGCAATCCTTCAAACCACTGAGAATATCAAAGGCTTGTTCTCCACCGTGAAGAGCTCGGAGCTTAAAGAGACACTACAGATGACAGGATTTTTGGTGCTTTTTCATGCAAATCAACCATCTAAAATGAAAGTTATCTAATGAGATGTTTCCCTTCACTCTCCTGTTTTAATTTGGCCTGCAATGCATCATGCCGGTTTCATAACTGTCAAAACCCAGAGCTGTAGAGAAAATATGTCAAAGCAAATTGGCACACTGTATATGTGTTCTGCTCTCCCACTGTTTCTCTTTCTATCTCTCCTTCCACTCTCTCTTTTCCCAGCCTTCCTGGTTACTTCTTTCCCTCTTCTTCTTGCTTTTTCATTCTCTCACTCTAATTAAAGTGCCAGCTAAGTGTAATATTGGTAATGCCTTCATAATCTACAGCTGGCATCGAATTTGATGAAATGCTTCTAACACATTAGTATTTTCCAAAGAGCTCAAGCTTTCTGATTGGCGTCCAAAATTTGCAGTTTATAGGCCTTTTAATCCATTAACTTTAAGGGACCTATTTCTTTCAAGAGCTTTGTTTTCTTGGCACAGCTACAGTGCTTTTCTTCAAAGCAATACAATGGGAGATACTATTTCAATGATTTACATTTGCCTGAGTAATTAAGAAAGCATCATAATTTGTGCTGAACTGTTTGGGAGGGCTGATTTGCTCCCATCACTTTCTAAAAGGTCAATCGCATGACCTTTTATGCTACTGGATATCGAATTACAAATCATATTCTCCCCAAATAAAAATAACAATAATACAAATTGCAACTGGAAGCTTTCTGAGGTGAAAGTAATAGTCTGTTTGGGTGGACTGATTAGTATGTTTGTTGATTGATTAGCAAAGTGGATATTTTATGCCCATTTCATAAGATGTTAAATAAATATCCCAGAATATGTCTGAGCAAAAACATGACATTTTTGTGCGTGTTCCTTTTAGGGATGCACAAACTTTCGACTTTCATCCAAAAGAGAAAAAGGGCTGAACATATGAGCCGATAAAAAGGCTATTCTGCGCTGCGCTGCCCAGCAGTGTTCAGCACTCTGGTTTCACTCTCCCTGCAGCCTTAGTCACTGTTCTGTCTGAAGAGGCTTTCACACCGGACACAGAGAGTCTGTGCTATGAAACCCATTCAATTTCAATGTCTTGAACTTTGCAAGGGCAGTTTGTTGCTGTGCCGACTAAAGCACAGCACAACGCACCATCGACGTACGTACTTTTTCCACATGCTTGCAGAGAAAGGCTTACAAAAACTAAGTCACTTGGCTGTTCTTTTCTCATTTTATGTGTTTGTAGATGCACCTGGGACCCAATTATTGCATTTAAACAGAAAAAAAACCCCATGATTTCATGATATTTTACAATTTAAGTGTACTAAGTATGCTGTGTTTTCATTTCCTTGTGTCCCTCATGTAAAATACTATAGCAGAATAAATGTAAATTTGATGTTGTGAAAGGCTGAAGGAATGATGTGTTCTCATGCTGCATTTTCCTCTCACACTCTCGCCTCATAAAACCTCAGTGTGGTTTGTTTGTGTGTGTGTGTGTGTGTGTGTGTGTGTGTGTGTGTGTGTGTGTGTGTGTGTGTGTGTGTGTGTGTGTGTGTGTGTGTCTTTAAAATCTTTAGTTTGTGTGTCTTTTATTAAAGTGCGCTGCAGTGAAAGGGTATTCCCTAATTGGCTGTTAAGCTTGTAGATTGCTTTTATATGCGGAGGTCTGCAGAGTAAGCAACTTTGAGTTCATTTACTTTTGGGATGAGCTTAAAATAGAAGCCAAGCATTACGGATTAAATGTGCAGTTTTTTATGCTCTTTATTTTTTAAATTCTTAATTCATGTTTATTTTTTTGTGGATTAAAGTAAAAATAAAAGCTTTATAAAAAAAAAAGCGCAGATTTATTTTTCTCAAATGATGATTCATTGTTTGAAATACTAAGAGAGCTGATGTTAATATGCAGTTTAATTTATTTATGCAATTTATTTATGCATATTGGTAATATGTTTATTTATACTGTATGTGATCATTTAAATTAATCTATCATAGTAGTTTAATATTACATTTAATTAGCTATATGTGAGATGGGCTTAAATACAGTGCTTTACAGATTACATGTCGTTTCAATTCATGCATGTTTGATGTTTCAGTGTTTGAAATAGGGCTGATAGAGCAAACATTGATATGGAGCTATTTGCTCAATTCATTTTTAATAATATATTTATTTATTTAATTGATTAGTATTTAGTTGTTTTTATTATTTATTCATTAATAAACTGATATGTGTATTATCTTACATAATATGTTATAAATACTGTAAATATGTGTAGTAAATTTATAATTTTGTTTGAAAGTATTTTAAATAAAACTTATTAGATAAATTAGATTAAAACAGTCAAATCGTTCTAGCAAAATTTTATACAGAATAATTTTATTCCTTTCATTCTCACAGATTAATTTTATTCTGTTTAAAATTGAGCAAATGTTGATGTGAAATGGAATAAAAAATGTCTATAAAATATTTTTTACAATTACTTATTCATGATTTAATTTTATATTTAACTTGCATATTCAAGGTAAATAAATGTGTCCTTTTTTTATTTATATTACATTATATTATACATATTAAAATTATTTTTATAAAGGTAAATTGTTTATCACAATTCGTAATTGAAATCTAGCAGCCCTAATTGAAGACTAAATTTATTATTTTTGAGTCTAAATCATATGCAATTCTCTTTTTTCAGGAAACTCTCCATCGGATGAGTCGGAGGAGCGAGACAAAGAGCCACGCACGCTTACTTACCCAGCATACATTGCCAGCCTGCTGGACTCGGGTGCCAAGCGCATGGCGGCGGGGGTGCGCATGGACTGCAGCAGCCAGGGCCAGTGCCCTCTGTCCTGCCACCTCTGCCACATGAGCCCTGGGCCTGCACGTCCCGCAGAACCTGTGCTGCTTAACATCACTAAAGCCACGCCAATCTTCGAGCTTGTCAACAGCAACGAGACGTACCAGGTATCTGTGGCTTTTCACCCTCAGCTCTTGCCAGGTTACCCACTGAAGCAGAGATGAGCCTGGCTTCTATCTGTATATGAGGACTCATGGAGAAAACAAAGGTTGCGGTTAGCCAGTGTGTTTGTGAAGCCGGCTGTTGGTCTGTTTGGGTCTGATTGTAGCAATTTAGTGCTACACTAAAATAATAAAAATAAAATGGCAGATTATTAAATAAATGTAACCATGTCCAGTCCATCAAAAACACATAGCATTTATGTACTGTATGCATACCAGAAGAGATACATAACATGTTGTAAAAACTGTACTATTAAGCTTTAAAGGTGTTCTAAGACCTTCAATATAGACATTATTTGTTTGTTTATTTATTTATTTATTCATTTATTTATTTATTTATTTATTTATTTAGATAGATAGATAGATAGATAGATAGATAGATAGATAGATAGATAG
>CAIGQV010018467.1:0-12764 GCA_903798115.1 Danio jaintianensis | reverse complement strand
CACACACACACACACACACACACACACACACACACACACACACACACGCACTGCAGCTGCGGCCCATTTGCAACCGTGTGCCTGTGTGTGTGAGAAAAACTCCAACTAATACAGCTGCAAACATTTAAGAGAATGTTACATCTAGTAAATTCTCACCAGCACAGCCACCACCCAAACCACGTGAGTACACTGTATTTATAGAGCACATTTAAAGCGACAGTTCACCCCCAACAATTACCTCATTTACTCTTCCTCATGTGCTTTTAAACCTTTATTTTTTTCTGTTAAACACATGAGAAGATACTTTGAAGAACGCTGGTTGCTGGAACCATTCATTTATTCATTTTCCTTTGGCTTAGTCCCTTATTTAGCAGGGGTCGCCACAGCGGAATGAACCGCCAACTATTCCAGCATATGTTTTACGCAGCGGATACCAGCAGCAACCCAGTACTGGGAAACACCCATACACTCTTGCATTCACACACTATGACCAATTTAGTTTATTCAATTCACCTATAGCGCATGTCTTTGGACTGTGGGGGGAAACGGAGCACCCAGAGGAAACCCACGCCAGCACGGGGAGAACATGCCAACTCCACACAGAGCCTCAGCGATCCTGCAGGTGGGCCGCAAGATAGCTTAAAGTTAACTTAAATATTATGCTATAATTATTTGATTTCATTATTAAATATGTCATATTAAAATGATCAAAGTAATGGCATTTCCCATTTTCTGTGATTGATTACTTCGAACTCGGTGCAAAAACAGCCTCATCATTAAATACAGACATAACTGTGGCTTAAACTTTTAACGCAAACTAGGACTTCATTCTCAGTTGTACAAAGCAAACAGTTACGCAAATGTAAAGGTAACGATGATTAGAGTTATAATAACCAGCTCACGCGTGCCTCAGGTCTGTGAAGTCACACAAGTCCATTGATTCACAAACTATGCATGCTCTCTTTGTGTGAACACTTTACTATATCCGCATAGTTGTCCAAATTAATGTCCTGCGAGTGTTTTATAATGGACGAGCGCCCGTACAGAAGGATCTAGCGAGACTTAGTGGTGTTTTAGAAGTGAATAGCTGTTCACTGTGCCTGACAGCAAACTCCAATAATATCCAGCTGCAAACCCAACCGCCTTCAGATCAGTGCGCTTCAACAGATCTAGAGTGTTTTTACTGTATTTTACATTTTTGTTTATTTTTAATGGATATGAATAGCAGATTAATAGATGAATAGTAGTCACAGAATAAGCATCTGTTTTTTGCCATCTCCTGTTGTCCTGTCAGGTTCATTTATTGAAGAAAAGGCCTATCTTTATTTATATATCTATATATTATAAATTTATATATATAAATTTTAGAAAAATAAGAGAATAATAGTAGAAGGCTAAATAAATGTTTTGCCAATAATTAAGGGTTTAAAATAAGCATTTTCTTGAGACAATCAGTTTAAGAGAAAATGTCAGACAGGTAGGCCTTCAAAATAATTCACAGAAAGAGGTGGGCCTCGAAGTGAAAAAGGTTGAGAACCCCTGGTGTAAGGGATGAGTCGACAGTGTAATCAAATACAAAAAATAATTACAGATGTAATTAGATGTAGGTATTTTTTTCAATAAGAGTATGATGTAAAAACATCCTAATTTTAAAATTAAAAGTATTTGCATCCTATAAAGTTGGAGCAATATATTGGCACACTTGAAGAAAGGTGCCTGTTTATATTGATGTGTTTGCTCAGTTCATATGGTGTCGAAAGTGATTCTCACGGACATGAGGGTACCCTATCATATAGGGTACCCTACCCTATGGTAAGAATTGCCTTTCTTTTGATGCTAAAAAGAAGCTGGTTGATGCAACATTTATGTCGATATTGGACTTCGGTGATGTTATCTATATGCATGCTTCGTCTCAGAGTCTGCATGCATTGGATACTGTTTACCATGGTGCACTAAGATTTATAACTTATTTTAAATCCCTTACTCATCATTGTGTGTTGTATACTAGGGTAGGTTGGTCTGCTTTGTCCATTTGCAGGGTCAAGCATTGGCATATCTTTGTTTACAAATCTATTTCAATTCAATTCATCTTTATTTCTATAGCGCTTTTTCAATGTAGATTGTGTCAAAGCAGCTTCACATAGAAGAGTGCAATGAATTGAAACAGTGTCAGTCCAGTTTTCAGAGTTTAAGTTTAGTTTAGTTCAGTTCAGTGTGGTTTAATTTTCACTGCTTAAAGTCCAAACACTGAAGAACAAATCCATCGTTGCGCAGCTCTACAGGTCCCGAACCATGCAAGCCAGTGGCTATACGGGTTTACTGGGCTATACTGGGTTTACTCCCATCATATCTACAGAATGACAGATTTTTTGTAAAAAACTTGTCCTTAGCTATAGCCTTCGGTCACAGGATATTTATTTACTGTCTGTTCCTAAAGTGCGGACTGAGACGGGAAAAAAGGCTTTTAAATACGCAGCACCTTTTGCATGGAATAATCTACAAAGTTGCAGTTTAAAGAATTGAAATCACTAAATGCTTTTAAAAAGAGTATTAACGATTTAGAAATTGAAACACAGGCTTGTAGATGTTTTGAATAGTTTGTTTGTCAATGTGTGATTCATGTTAACTGTCAATTGTTTTTTGTTTGTTGTCTGTTAGACCCATGTGACGTGTACTGCCTAATCTTGGCCAGGACGCTCTTGTAAAAGAGATTTTTTATCTCAATGTGTCTTTCCTGGTAAAATAACATAAAATGGTTATAATAGTAATAAAATATCCACATACATAAAAAGTACATTGTATCAAATGATTAATTTAAATGGAAATACACAGAATTTAAGGCCACTTCATATAAAGTGAGATTTTACAACTAGCACTGGTTTCTAGCACAATGGATGGATGGATGGACGGTAAATCAAATATATTAAATTACAGAAGGTTGTGATGTGTCTATTTAACCACTAGGTGGAGACCAAACATACAGAAAGTGAATAGAAACACACACCGTTCCCAAAATCCCACTTGAGCCTCTGGAGTTCAAAGTACATTTACTGTTCATTCAAGCACAATATCCTCTAAATTATGAAACAAAAACTGCAAATAATACTCTAAACTCTAAATAATGACCTCCTTTCTTTTCTTTTTCACCTACTGCCAACTCATTATAAAGCATGAAACATGATGAAAGTGTGAAATGGTTATTAAATTATCAGTGCAATTAAATTAATCAGATAGTATGCATTTTAAAAAACTTTATGTATTAAATTACTCTATTTAGCAACAAATTATAGTTTTACATATATTATTTTTATATTATTTGATATTGGCATCACGGTGGCGCAGTGGGTAGCACAATCGCCTCATAGCAAGAAGGTCGAGCCTCGGCTGGGTCAGTTGGCATTTCTGTGTAGAGTTTGCATGTTCTCCCCGTGTTCGTGTGGGTTTCCTCCGGCTTTCCCTTACAAGTCCAAACACATGCGCTATAGGTGAATTGGGTAGGCTAAATTGACCGTAGTGTATGTGTGTGAATGAGTGTGTATGGATGTTTTCCAAGTACTGGGTTGCAGCTGGAAGGGCATCCGCTGTATAAAACATATGCTGGATAAATTGGCGGTTCATTCCGCTGTGGCGACCCCAGATTAATAAAGGGACTAAGCCGAAAAGAAAATGAATGAATGAATTATTTGATATTATTTCATTTTATTTTTATATTATTAAGTTACTGTTTGTTTGGTAAGAAAATATAATATAGTACAACATAATATAAAGCATTATGTTTTCTTTTGTTGCTATATTATGATACGATATATGACATGACAGTTTCTTCAGTAGAAACCCAAATAAAATTAATAAATATTTTAACTATTTTTAGAACAAAGTGTTTTACAACATTAACATAGTATATTGAATATTATTAATTATTAAAAATATTAATATTTGTATGTAATATAAAACATTTAAAATACGTTATAATATTTATTAAGAATATTATTAATGATAAATAATTATTAATAATTATTCATTAATTTAATATCAGTTTTATAAAAACTATATTAAACTATGCATAATGTGTGTGTGTGAGAGAGTGTGTGTGTGTGTGTGTGTGTCTTTGTCTCTGTGTGTGTGTGTGTGTGTGTGTATATGTGTTTTTGTGACATGTCAGGACACAAATCTGTATAATGACATAGGTATGACACAGATATTACAAAAAGGAGGTGAAATATGAGGACATTGCTGACATCCTCATTTCTCAAAAAGCTTATAAATCAAACAGAATGACTTTATTTCAGAGAGTAAAGCTGTCCACTGTTTCCTGTGATGGTTGGGTTTAGGGGTAGGGTGGGGTTAGGGCAATACAAAATACGGTTTGTGCTGTATAAAATCAATGGAAACCTATGTAATGTACCCACTTTTCACAAAAACAAACGTGTGTGTGTGTGAGTCTGACCTGTCATGCTTGAGTCTGTTGTGTCATGATGTGTAGTATCTGTGCTGATCATGACTGGCGGTGGTGGAGCTTTTCTCTTAGTGGACGATTTCTTGAAGGACGACTCTGTGGACGAGCCCCGACTCAAAGAGGACAGATTCTGCGCAAAAACAGCCAGCGGGACAGTAATAAATGTGACATACAGTTACAAATATTTGGCTGTAGGAAACGTAACCACATTCCCTAATGACAAGGTGATGAAAGGACTCGAGCCAGAGCAGAGTTTACAGAGAAACAAAACAAATACTGTGAAAGCTCAATGTTTCCATCCACCTACTTTTATCGGCATTTTGAAATCTCGTATACAAAATATGCTTAATTTACCAAGATGCATTTTTAAAATTCAATGTAAAATATCTTTTAATCCACTTTTTAAATGTTTTTTCACTCTTTAAAACTACAAGAAAGAGATTTTTTAAAGTCATAGTAACATGTAACTGTAAACTTTAGTTGTGGTATAATTATTAAATATAATAATCATAATCGATGGCAATACTTCAGAATTGCATAGTTTTTAGTATTTTATAAAATAAAATATAATAATACAGTATAATATAATCCTAAAATGAAAAAATAATAATAATAATAATAATTATTATATATATATAAAAACTATAGTTAATTGAAAATATAATATAATATATTTTTGTATACATAAATTATATAAAGTAATATAATATAATATTTATTCATTCATTTTCCTTCAGCTTAGTCCCTTTATTCATCAGGGGTCGCCACAGCGGAATGAACCGCCAACTTTGTAACAAGCTGCAACCCAGAACTGGGAAACACCCATACACACTCATTCACACATACTCAAACACTATGGCCAATTTAGTTTATTCAATTCACCTATAGCGCATGTGTTTGAACTGGGTAACCGGAGCACCCGAAGGGAACCCACGCCCACCTTCTTGCTGTGAGGCGACAGTGCTAACCACTGAGCCACCGTGTCACCCCATAATTTAATATAATATAATATAATATAATATAATATAATATAATATAATATAGGCGGCACGGTGGTGCAGTGGATAGTGCTGTCGCCTCACAGCAAGAAGGTCGCTGGTTCGAGCCTCGGCTGGGTCAGTTGGCATTTCTGCGTAGAGTTTGCATGTTCTCCCCGTGTTGGCGTGGGTTTCCTCCGGGTGCTCCGGTTTCCCCCACAGTCCAAAGACATGCGCTATAGGTGAATTGGGTAAGCTAAATTATCCATAGTGTATGTGTGTGAATGGGAGTGTATGGGTGTTTCCCAGTGATGGGTTGCAGCTGGAAGGGCATCCGCTGTATAAAACATATGCTGGATAAGTTGGCGGTTCATTCTGCTGTGGCGACCTCTGATTAATAAAGGGACTAAGCCGAGAAGAAAATGAATATAATCTAATCTAATATAATATAAGTGTTTTTTTAACTCTTTATTAAATCATTTTGGAATATCATATAAAAAAATATGCTTAAAAATGCGAATAAAAAACTCATATGCACATCTGAGTAGGATAAACTTTTTACCCACTAAAAAAAAAAATGCATAAACAATGATGGAAACACATTTACAGAATAAATTCCAATATGCTCTTCAGAAAAAGTTATGTGATTTGGTTTTAACAGATCATGTAATGATAAAATTGTTTGTGATGGGACGGCATTAAATGGACAAACCAGTGTTTCGAGCACATTGTAAAACATCTGAAATGTTGTTTTGGTCATTCTAAAATCCCTCAGCTAAAGTCTGTCATCACAGTGGTTCAGTATTAGTATTATTATTATTATTATTATTATTATTATTATTATTATTATTATCTCCAGAACTTTCTTGAGCGCCTTATGCCTTCAAAAACCACTGCACATTCATTGCATTCAAAAACCACACGCATTCATTTTTTTTCCACAGAAAACAACATTTTTCTTTTGGATATTTTCCACCAGTTTATCAGGAAGTGATGATTTTATTCTCTGTGATGTATTTATTTGCAAATGTGATGTGATAAATGTGATATTCCACTTTTGTGCATACAGTTGAAGTCACAATTATTCGCCCTCCTGTGAATTTCTTTTCCAAATATTTCTCAAATGATGATTAACAGAGCAACGATTTTCTTTCCACAGTATTTCCTATAATATTTATTCTTCTGGAGAAAGTCTTATTTGTTTTATTTTGGCTAGAATAAAAGCAGTTTTAAATTTTTTAAAAACCATTTTAAGGTCAATATTATTAGCCCTCTTAAGCAATATTTTTCTCTGATTGTCTACAGAACAAACCATCGTTATACAATGACTTGCCTAATTACCCTAACTTGCCTAATTAACCTAATTAAGCCTTTAAATGTCACTTTAAGCTGAATACTAGTATCTTAACAAAATATCTAGTAAAATATTATGTGCTGTCATCATGGCAAAGATTAAAGTAATCAGTTATTAGAAATGAGTTATTAAAACTATTATGTTTAGAAATGTGTTGAAAAAAATCTTCTCTCCGTTAAACAAACTTCAACTGTAAGTCTGATTCTAAATCTTTTTTAAATGGAAACACAGCTATTGTTGTTTGTTTTTTCCTTTTTATTGTGTTCATTCTCTAATGACAAGGTGATGAAATGACTCGAGTTTAAACTTGAGTTTACAGAGAAACAACAGCATAACTGAGAAAGCAAGTTTAACCGCTCATTGTGTTCACAGACTGCTGTTTAGATGGAGATCCAGACCTGCTCTTTGAACTCAGCTCGTGAAATAACAGGTTACAAAGTCTTGTTTGTTTGCTTCTTTTTTTTTTTTTTTTTTTTTAAAGACTCCATGATTATGAAGCCTCATTTATAGAAGAATGGCTCCAAAAGCAAACGTTTGGAAACACATAAAAATGGCAGATTATCATCTAGTGCTTGCTTTAAAGAAACTAATATAACAATAGAATAGAGAAGAACAATTCTGTGAAATTAGGCCCATAACATAATTCAAGTCTAATTTAACAAATGCCATGCTTCAATAATCAACAATAACTTAAAAATACTAATAATAAAAAAATACTAATAATATAATATAATATAATATAATATAATATAATATAATAAAAGCATTATCATGTTATTATCATGAATATCAAGCGCTAAGATCATGATTATCAAGCATAATTTAAGAGTTGATGAAAAAAGAAATAAATGTCTATACAAAGAGTTACACGAGCAATGTCTGTAATTATTTACATTTTTACATTTTACATAATTTCATGACAATATCCATATCACAAATATGTTAGACATACTTTTTAAAATATGTTTTGGTTATTATCTGTGTGGAGTTTGCATGTTCTCCCTGTGTTGGCGTGGATTTCCTCCGGGTGCTCCGGTTTCCCCCACAAGTCCAAAGACATGCGCTATAGGTAAGCTAAACTGTCCGTAGTGTATGTGTGTGAATAAGTGTGTATGGATGTTTCCCATTGATGGGTTGCAGCTGGAAGTAAAACCTACGCTGGATAAGTTGGCGGTTCATTTCGCTGTGGCGACCCCGGATTAATAAAGGGACTAAGCCAAAAAGAAAATGAATGAATGAATGAATGAATGATATAATATAATAATATGTGGCTTTTATTTTACTCTTTAAAACTAACTAAAAGTGATTTTTTTAACGGCATAGTAACATTAACTGTAATTGTGGTATAATTTAAAAATATATATTATAATAATCTATGGTAATATATCATAATTTTATAGTTGTTTGTATTTTATAAAATAAAATAAAAAAATACAATATAAAACTAAAGTGAAATAAATAAATAAATAAATAAATGCATACATAAATAATAATAAAAATATTATATAATTTTGTATACATAAATTACAAAAAACTATATAATATAATCAATTTCTTTACATAAATTAAAAAAAATGAACACTTAGCTCACACAGCTAAAGTCAAATGTTGAGCCCACATTCAGACTTTTACACTCCAGTGCATGCCCAAAGCAGGCTTTCCAAGTAAACATTATCCAAATCTCAGTGCAGCCTTACATACGGTATATACAGTGTTTTTTTTTACTCTTTAAAACTATAAGAAAGAGATTTTTTAAAGTCATAGTAACATTAAACTGTAGTTATAATTTAGGTATAGTGTATTAAAATATAATAATAACAATATATGGCAATACATCATAATTGCATAGTTTAAATAAAATATAACAATACAATATAATATAGTCCTAAAATGAAACCAATAAATAAATAAAATATATATTTTTCAATAAATATATTTTACTGAAAATATCATAAAATATGTATGTTTGTATACATAAATTACAAAATATATAATATAATATAATGTCTAAAGTGATGACAAAACAGGTGATTTTGCTGACATTTTAAGATTATAAGGCTGAATGGCATGAAATACCATCAGTCTACAGAGATATCTCCCTACAGTATTACAGTCTACAGTATTTCTCTGTTGCAATCGGGATATCACAATAATTAACCCCGAAAAAAGCAACGCAATCACCAGATTGCTGCTGTGTTTGCGATAAGGAAAAACGCCAAATACATGGGGCCATTTCTTCTTTCTTTCTGCCAACACAACACACATTACTGATATGCAAGTCCCATCTCACACTTAATACACTACAATTATATGGTATAAATACAGCACTACAACATACAAATGAGAGAGATCGACTTAGAATATCATTTACCTGTTTAATAATGATTTGATCAGCTGTAGTTAGAAATTACGCTGTATTTTTCCTCCTCTTAGGGCTTATTATGCAGTCTCTGTCACCATCTTGTGGATGGACAACGTCAACCGTCTTTGCCCAATATGACAGGCTAATAGCCGCCGATGCGCTGTCTCTCCGAAATTATAAATATTTAAAATAGGCACTATCCTTATAAATAAACTGCATAGTTGCAATCTAAACAACTACATTCTCGACTAAAAAAGCCTCAAAAGTACATTATGTTGTCCAACAGCAGCAATATTTGTCAAACTGTAGAGTGTCCTCTGCTTGTCGCCGTATGTGGGCGGAGTAATACACAAGGGTGAAGGGTGAAGAGGCGGGTCGAGTGCTGTTACTGGCAGAATATCGCACGGCTATCATCCAAACAGATTCAAGAACTGTTGTACAAACATATAATATAATTAATATAATATAATATAATATAATTTGTTTATTTGTATAGTGCTTTTCACATGATTATTGTTTCAAAGCAGTTTTACAAAAGGTCCACATTACTGCATTACAATTAAATTCAGAAAAGTTAAGGTTATTAGTTACCATAACTTTATTAGTTACTAAAAACTTTACCTAATTAACTACTAACTAACAGCTTTTAACAGTTAAAGTTATTATACATAAACATAGTTAACCTGCAGTTGTATAGTACATACGTGATGTCTATGTGTACATGTTCAATCAAGTGTATTTGTGTATTAACTGTATGTGTTGTTCTCCAAGTCCTATATAAAGTCATATATTGAGCCTGCAAGTTTTCCTAGTAAAGCTTAACCAAATCAACCAAAATCTCAGGTCAGCATTACATACCTGGTTGCCATCAGGATGCACAGTGGTCTGTGTTTGACTGAGGTCGCTGGGCATGCTCTGTGACATCATGCTAGGCGGCAGTGGCGCTCGTCGTTTTTTCGGTGTGTCGGAGGGCATTGTGTTGCAGTCGTAGCTGAGAGGTACATGTGTGCTGAAGGAGCTCATACTGACCGGACGCTGCTTTCTGTGCACTGGAGAAGCCGGAGCACTCACGGTCATAGACTTTAACAAGAAAGAACCAATCACCAGTCAGATCACTCCCAACCAGAGCCAATCACACACTAGCAAGAGTCTTCAATAATTTGCATAAAACAAATATGACCAGGGAATGTTTACAAAAGAAAGGAAAACACACACACACACATGCCTTTGACCTCATCTCAACGTCAGCACAAAAATCTCAATGTTATGGGTCCCTTTTATATACTTCTGAGATTTCATAACTCACCTGTTCAGATTGCTTCTTACTTCCTCTGCGAAACAAACTGAAGCGCCGCTTGTTATCCTTCTCCCGCAGGGATTTTTCTTTCCCGTGATAAAATATTTCTGGGATTCAATGCAGAGGACACAAATAAGTAATAAAAATTATTTAAAAAAAAATATATATCCTATCTCCAATCCATCCTTGTGGACTTAAATGGTAACAAAATACAGTGTAATATGATAAATAGATCAAAATCTCAATAACTAAATAACAAAACAACCAGATTAATCTGTTGTTAGATATACAGTTGCAATCAGAATTATTAAACCCCCTGAATTATTCGCCCCCCTGTTTATTTTTTCCCCAATTTCTGTTTAACGGAGAGAAGATTTTTTCAACACATTTCTAAACATAATAGTTTTAATAACTTATTTCTAATAACTTATTTCTTTTATCTTTACCATGATAACAGTACATAATATTTTACTAGATATTTTAAGTCACTTCTATACAGCTTAAAGTGACATTTAAAGGCTTAACTAGGTTAATTAGGTTAACTAGGCAGGATAAAGTAATTAGGCAAATTATTGTATAACGATGGTTTGTTCTGTAGACTATCGAAAAACAATATAGCTTAAAGGGGCTAATAATTTTGACCTTAAAATGGTTTTATAATAAAATATTATCAGACATACTGTGAAAATTCCCTTGCTCTGTTAAACATAGTTTGGGAAATATTTAAAAAGGAAAAAAAATTCAAAGAGGGGCTAATAATTCTGACTTCAACTGTACACACACACACACACACACACACACACACGCACACGCACACGCACACGCACACACACAAAATAAATGTAACATAACGTAAAACAAAACAAACATAAACCTAACAATGTAACATAACTTACCATAACATAAAATAAAATAAACATAAAATACACTTAACATAAACACAGTATAACTCAAACAAGCATAAAAACAAAATAAACATAACACGAACATAAAATAAAATAAACAAAATAAACAACTTAACATAAAATTCAAAAGATTTCATTAAATAAAAAAATATAAAACAAAACAAAAACAAAATAAGCATAACATAAACAACATAATAAATAAACAACTTAACATAAAATTCTAAAGATTTCATTAAATAAAAAAAATATAAAACAAAACAAAATAATAACAAAATAAGCATAACATAAACAACATAAAATAAAACAAACACAACATAAAGATAACATAAACAAAACAAAAAACAAAACAAATATAAACTATTATATATATATATAATAAACCAAAAAATAAACAAAATATTCATAACACAACATGTATAAACTAACAAAATAATCATAAAACAACAAAATAAACAACGTAACAATAGCATAAAATTTAAAATGTAATTAAATATCACGGTGGCGCAGTGGGTAGCACAATCGCCTCACAGCAAGAAGGTCGCTGGTTCAAGCCTCGGCTGGGTCAGTTGGCATTTCTGTGTGGAGTTTGCATGTTCTCCCCGTGTTGGCGTGGGTTTCCTCTGGGTGCTCCGGTTTCCCCCACAAGTCCAAACACATGCGCTATAGGTGAATTGGGTAAGCTAAATTGTCTGTAGTGTATGTGTGTGAATGAGTGTGTATAGATGTTTTCTCAGTGATGGGTTGCAGCTGGAAGGGCATCCGCTGCTTAAAACATATGCTGGATAAGTATGACATATGCAGTTCATTTCGCTGTGGCGACCCCAGATTAATAAAGGGACTAAGCCGAAAAGAAAATGAATGAATGAAAAATAAACTAAGCATAACACAACATAACATAAAATTAAACAAACACAACATAAACAACATAATAAACAAAACAAATATAAACATAAAAAAATGCAGCATAACATACCACAACAAACATCACAAAATAAACCAAAACAATAAATAAGCAAAATAAACATAACATTACGTAACAAGTAGATAGCCTTAACTTCTTACTTTAATTTCTAACTTTACATTCAGATGAACTGCAGCTATAATAGCTATAAATAGGAAACAAAAATGGTCACATACCTGAGCGAGTTGGAGACGGAGGAAGACTTACAGGACTGATAGGACTTACAGGACTAATAACTGCAAGAGAAAACACAAACACAGGAGTATAGTAGAGTGAAAAAATCAACATAGAAACACAACTACAAACACAACACAATATAACATACTGTAACAAACACAACAACGAAACACAAAACAAAACACAACATAACATAACATAAAATAACAACAAACAACAAACAGTAAGACAATATAAGATAGGACTTACAGGACTAATAACTACAAGAGAAAACA